>RJWK010003506.1:0-63784 GCA_004363435.1 Platanista minor
GAGCGAAAATAACCGCGAGCTGAGATGGAGAAATCCAGTGTGGGGCACAGGAGGTTCTTAAGGTTAGACAAGACCATGCTCCTCGGTGGGGTGAAGAGAAAGCCAGAAAGACCAGTTCTGGGATGGGGGCCACCTTTTGATTCTGCTTGAAAGGCTTGATTCAGCTGTAAAGAAGCAAATACCCGGTGGTAGAACAAGTGGAGACAGAGACAAATGAAAAAAGAGTCAGAATAGCCAAATGGGGCAGAAATCTGTCCCCTTGCAGTTCTAGAAGCCAGAAGCCTGAGGTCCAGGTGCGCGCAGGGCTGTGCTCCCTCCGCAGCCTCCAGGGGAGGGTCCCTCTGGGCCCTTCTCACTGCTGGTGGCTCTGAGCGTCCTCGGCCTGTGGCCACATCACTTCCATCTCTGCTCTGTCGTCACATGGCCTCTCCTGTTTCTGTCTCAAATCAGCCTCTGCCTCTCTCCTATGAGGACACCAGTCATTAGATAGCGGGCCACTGGGACAACGCAGGGTGATCTCATCTCAAGATCCTTCACCTAATTCCATCTGCAAACACCCTTTTTCCAAGTAAGGTCACATCCACAGGTTCCAGGGGTTGGACAGGGAACATCTTTTGCAGGGGGGACCACTGCCCAGAACTCTGGGCTCCCAGCCGGGTCTTGCAGTGCAGGACTCGGTAACTGAACAAGCAACAACCAACCGTCTTGCTGACTTAGCAGCTTGTGAACCAGCATGTACAGGTGGAGGTGAGCACCTGGGGACACATGCTACTTCTCAGGCAGGTCTGGTAAGAGGTGCAGGGAGGGTTGCAGGACAGAAGGTCCCCAGACCAACCTGGCGGGGAGCCGACCAAATCCTTCCCAGCAGCAGGCTGGAAACCCACGTAGAAACCCCTGCGTGCGTGCTGTTGCGTGAAGTCAGGTCTCCTTGCCTGGGCGGCGGCCCCCAAACTTCTTCTGACAGCCTGCGTCAGTTGCTTACGGCCTAAATCCATCTTCCTTTGTGAAGTTTTCTTTTGGCAGAAGTAAGAACGTGACCTGCTGTGGGAGGGAAACGTTACAGTCTGTGTCTTCCTCGCTCATTCCCCCGCTCCTGGCTCGCTCGTCCGCGGGCAGGTGGTCTCCCCACCACAGTGGGCGCACGTCCTCCGGGTGATGAGCACAAACAGACGGAAAGCCAAGTTAGTGTCCTCCGCGCCCCAGGCGTGTCTCCCTGGAGTCCCTGTGATGCCACACGGTCGCCTGGGGGCACTGGCTGCACATGGCAGTGGCCCCTCTCACTCTGGCTTGGGCCCGGCACACGCTGAGCAGCAGCATCCCGGCTTCTGGGACCCGTGGGGGTGGGGCCTTCCATCCAGATTCTGTCCTAAGAGGATATTATCTCAGGCCGGCAGGAATCAGGAAGAATCAGAGCAGGTTCCTGTAGATCGTGTGTGTTCTATGCTTTTTAGAACCCCACAGAAATGGTCCCCCAGCCCAGAGGGATGCCTCGGGAGGCGGAGCCCCTCGCAGGGCGTTTGGGTGCCATGAAGAGGCGGAGGTGCTGCCGCCCCCACCCCCGTGGGCAGGCTGTGGGCAGTGCCTTCCTGCTCGGAGGGAAGAATTAGGGAACCTGCTGCTGATTCACACCCACAGGCCTGTGAATGAGGACCTCCGACAAGAGGCTGGAACTCTGAAGACGCTCCTCAGGGACCAGAAGGGCCAGAAGAAAGTAATCCTCCTCCCGAAAGACAAAACTCACTCAGAAGACAGCCAGACACTTTCAACCACAAAATGAAAAAAAAAAAAGTTGCCAGAAGTATTCGTTGCCCCCGAAGCCGCTATCTTGAGTTTAATGAGAGGAGCAGGGGTAGGAGGGGCGTGGTCCACCCTGATGCTCCGACTTCTTCCCGTTTCCTCCAGTCTTCTCTCTTCTCCAAGGCCCGTTCTTTCCTTTCCTAGGAACACGACGACTGGGTCCCCTTTCTGTGTCTGCCTTCCCTGTCTCTGTTCTCCAGGCTGTGGAGAGCCCTGTGCACACGAGAGTGTAATACACATCCCTCCTGCCCTCCGTCCCCATCCCTCCCCCACTCCATCCTCCCTCCCCTCCCCGCCATCTCCTGCTTCCCCAGAACCCCGAGCTCCTATCACTGTCGGATCCATTACTCACACACTGTACTTTTCCCACTTACATTAAGGTGATTATTGCTCCCTCCTCCCTGGTTTTTCTCTGCTCTCTTCTTCCCCAAAAGGGGGGTAGGTGGGTATTAATACAAGCATTCACCACAGGCTTTATTATGTTGGCAAAGGAAAACAAATGGGAATCAAGTAGTCTTTTTCCTGTCGGGGTGCTGATGAAGGAAGTGTCAATAAACAGGACAATTTCCCGAGCTGCCGGCTTGAGATCCAGGCACAGGAAGTAGAATAAAGCAGGTCCCTGACATGGAGAGGAGCTGCAGTACATTCACTCCTGAACTCTGGGTTACACTCTTTCATCATATCTAGTCTTGGTCTGGTTAACACTTTAGCTGAATGGAAACTGGTCCTGGTTTGCTCAGGGTCCATCCGGAGCCAAGATCCCGGCCTCCTGATGCCCACAGACAGCCCCACCCACCGTCCAGCACCTGCCTCCCTGATGTCATCCAGCCCCACCCTCTGCATGGGGGTACCTTCAGGGCACCACATGCTTGGTCTCAGGTATCTCCAGGCATGTGGATGCTATGCACCCAGAGTGGCTTGTACACGCCTGTGTGGGAAGAGAGACAGACAGGCAGAGATGGAGACAGAGAGAGACAGATTGAGACAGAGACAGGCAGAGAGAGAGAGAGACTTGTTTCAGTAGAAAACCATCCACGGGCATTTAAAAAACTCTCATTCTTTCTCTATAAAGGCCCTGGAGTGTGATCTCAAGGGGGCCTTAGGAAGAGGCGGATCAGAACGTGAAACAGGGGATCTCAGGATCCAGGGGCTTCTGGGAAAGCAGTTTGTAGGTCAAGCAGGAAGCCTGACTGTCACCCCAAGTCCAGACCCAGACAGTGGGGGCCCCTCCGCACTCAGGCTGCTTCCAGATACCCACAGAGCACGGGATGCTGTGCGTGCTCCGGGGGGCCGCTGAGGGTGAGGGGCCTGGACATGCCGGTAGGAAGCGAGGGAGCAAACCCCAAACCAGGCCGCCCCTCGGTCCTCTTGGAGATTCCATATCTCTGTCTACATCATCTACGTCTGTATCATCTGTAGGCACATCTCTCTCTCCCTCCCTCTCTCTCTACCCCCGTGAGAAACCTCCCTGGAAACTAACACCGTGAGTGCTGCAGGTCAAACGGCACACCTGTCAACTCCGAGAGCCACAGCTAAAGTCCAGTGTGCTCCCAGGTCTGCGGTCAGGGCCCTTTGGGGTCTCTGCAGTCATGGGGGTTACACTTGGCTGTTATCAAAGCCTCTGGCTACAGAGGCCACCAGAGCGAGCTCCAAAAGGCAGGGAGCACAGCTGTGGGCCTCAGAGTCTGAGTCTCCCCACCATGAAGCAGCTCAGAAATGAATGTCCTCAGTTTCTCCACCTGGAAAGCCAGGTGCTGGAACCAATCTCCCTCTAAAGGGCCAGGACCTGATAATCTCACTCTCCAGGTAAGGAGATCGTTATCAGCAGAGTAGAAAAACAAAGCACCCTGTGTGGCTCTTGTTTAAAAGGAAGGAGCCCCAAACCGCCAAGGAGTGCTTCGGGGCTCAGAATCGCTGAACGACTTAAAAAGAAGAAAGGAAGGAAAGTCTTCCTCACGACCCACTCTCCCCTTCCTGCGGTTTGTAAGCGCTGCTTTCACTGTAGAATGAGTTTTTCACAAAGATTTTCCCTCACATCCAACACTGAGGTCTCTGAAAACATCAAATCAACAAAATTAATTTCCAGGTTGGTTAAAAAAAAAAAAAAAAAAAAAGTTCTCAAACCAAATCTGCTGGTCTTCTCAAATCTCATTGTAAAAGGTATTCAGTAAGCGCCAACAACTTGCTGGGGGCCCTGGAGTTCAGGGTCAGCGATGGCCTGAATCTGGCGTCTCCCGAGATCTCGCCCGCTCCCCACCTTGGGGCCCGGCCCCCCGCAGCTCACGTCCCTTTTGCTGTGACGGCAGCGCAGGGCCTGCTCGTATGGGCCTGGCCACAGACACCCTGAGATGCCGGGAAACAAACTGCCACCAGAGTCCTCGTTTCTCTAAAGAGTGATTTTATTTGCATTTATTTTGAAAGCCCCCATGAAGGAGACCCACCCTGTCGAACCCTTTCTCTTCCAGACCATTCGCAAAGGTGTGACCTGTTTGAAGAGTAGGTAATATTTGAAGGGGAAAAAGAAACGCTACAGAGCGGAAACATTAAGGTTGACTAGTCACATGTCAAAAAAATTTGCTTTATGGAAGATTCATCACGGAGTTTTTTTAAGTTCTATACAAATGTTGTGTTTTAAATGACTTTCAGTGAAAAGAACTGATTCACACTCACCTTTCTTTCAACTTCGCTTCACCTTAAATGTAATGCAATAAAAAGGTATTGCTCCAGTTTTCATTCTGGGGAAATGTGCGTTTCCTTATGGTTGGAAGCACCAGCATTAAACCGACAGTGCGGTGACAGCAGGAGAATTCGAGCAAGGGTCTCACCATGCCCTGCCATCAACTAGGAGTGAGTTGTGGTCCCTTTGGCCTCAGTTTGCCCACCTGCGAAGTAGGGACAGGTTTGCCAACTGTGCCTCTGTCTCAAAATTGTGCTGAGTTTACAAAGTGAGACATGCGAGGCCCACAGCTTGACACAGACTGTGAGTGTTCCGTGACCTGGCTGTCCTGGAAATGGGCCACCTGCTCGTGGTGGGCTCTCAAGCTGCCCCGGGCAGAGATTCGGGGTCACGGTGGCCCGTGGCCTTTTTCCAGGGTGGAGGCCTTCCTGCCGTTCCTCTTCATCCTCCCTCGGAAACTAACTGTCTGATCCCTGCCCTTTCTCCTCAGGCCACGTGGTGTCCCGGGCCAGCTCCCCCAGGGGCTGCAGGGGAACAAACTGAGTGTTACCTGCATGGCCACACCACAGACCAGCGCTCTGTTTCCCGCACGAGAACTCATCCAACTGGCAACCCCCCTGGGAGGCAGGTGGACCACCACCGCTGTGCAAACCAGAGCGCCCCAATTTTAGTGACTTGTCCACGGTCATGCAGCTGGGAAAACACAGCAGAGACCTTTGGATTCCGTCCTCCAGCTGCTGAGGCTGTGCTCTGACCACAGGTGGAAGGGGCCCCTCTTCTGTTACGAGCATCACAGGGAGTGGCAGAGCAGCAAGGCCTGACCTGGGCAGCCGGCCACCCGTCAGTCTGCGGGAGCGCTCGGACGTTGGTTTACGGCCCAAAGGAGGGACTCGGAGCGGGAGGTCTCTCCTCCCTTCGGGAATGACCCCGGCTCACGTGGGGCACACGGGTGATCAAGACGCCCAGCTCTTCCCTCCGGGGACCCGACTCTCCGCCCCTGGGCCCCCGATGGCCAACGATCCCCTCTCTTGGTGGCGGCCACCAGACTGTGCTTTCTGGGAACCGTCCGCCCTACACGTGTCACAGCCACTGTGAGGGAGGGGTCCGAGGAACGTGGCAGGGGGCCGGGAAAGGGGATGCCCTTGGGGGGCCCGGGATGGGCAGGCTCTACGGATGCTCACGGGAGGTGTCGTTTCCCAGCGTCAGAGTTTACGCATCGGGCAGAGAGATGAGCTCCTGGTGTGTAATTCTTCGGCTCCCAGGTGACTGTTACTTTGCACAAAGTCGTTTTTAGGTCAGGAATTTCTCAGGAATTTGGTCGGCAAGGTGACAGTTCTCGGCGCTTGGCTTCAGGTCCCAGACACGGGACAGGCAGCAGGGCTGAGGGACCCTGTCACCAAGGACACTGGCCTCTCCGTCTGTCACCAGCACAGCCAGCCCCGACCCGGAGCCGGCGTTCCTCAGCTCGGGGCCAGTGCTCCGTGGGGCCGCCTTGTCCTCACCGGCTGTCACCCGGCCCTTTCAGTTGGGCCTCGGTGGTCCTGAGGTTGAAAGGGTTAGGGCCGGGGAGGGAGGGGCTTTCCCGGGCTGACAACGTGGGAAGTGTCCCCAGAGGGGGTCGTCTTTGATCTTCCTTCCCGAGATCTCAAATCTGAGCCCAGCCACTCCCCCCAGCATCTGCTTCTCTGAGCAGCCACTGAGGATTGTGCTGATGACAAAGGGCGGGTCGGCCTAGGGAAGGTGCTGGACGGGCCTCTGCCTCAGGGAGTGGGGCCAGAGGGGGCGGCCTTCAGGACAAAGGGCCGAGTGGGTCCTGCCCCGCACAGAGGGAGACTGCCAGTGTGACGGCACTTTTATCCCCAGCACCTCTCTTCCCTTCGGACCAAACATCCTCAGGACATACACATACTTGTGCCATGTGTACCCAGTGGGGATGCCCACTGCTTGGCCCTAGTCACTCGGCCCCCCCGAAGCTGTGGGCCCTCCTGGAAGATACTGAAGTCACACCTGGTGAGCCAGAGTCAGCAATTAGAGAAGGACCTTGTGACAGAGACCCTGGGAAAGGAAAGTCGGGCGAAGAGAAGATGCTTATATGTGTGAGAAATTTTTGCCCAGCAGAAAAAACAAGTGGGTTGATCTTAGAAACCCTCCTTGTCTTTGCTCTTTCTGCCAAGAAAACAAAAAGCCCGATTGTTAACCTCTGTAGTCCTGAAGGCGAGGAACGGTTTGCAGAGGCAGAGCTCGGGGGTGGGCCCTGAAAGTCCAGCTGCTGGCCTGGCAACGTGCTTGTCAAAACCTCATCACTTATAAGCGTCATCTTCCATAGCTGTGTACTCTTCGTACTTTTTCACCTCTTTTCTCGAAATTCTGGAATATATGCGCGTACCACATTCATAACAAAGAGAGACACCTACTCTTGAGTCAATGATCAATAAGCCCTTTGAGGACAAATAGAGACGTAGTGTCCTGAGAGGCTCTCATACGATGGCCACACCCGAAGGCAGCCATGGGGAGGGGCTGCTAAAGGCACAGCGTCTGCCACGGGGGACCCCGAAGGCACCAGCTTTGCACTTGCAGACACCACGTGGCATCAAACACAGCTCTGCTCGGGGTCCCGGGGTCCCAGGGTCCTCGCGCTGCCCGGGGCTAAACTTCCAGGTGAAGCCCTCACACGCCAGCACACATTCACACAGGCATGCACGTGAACACATGCATACACACGCACACACAAGCACACGCTATGCCCTTCCTTTTACAAATGTCACTGCGTTGGGAGGCTGTCCCCCAACACCCTCAAAGCACTACCTAAAAATACTCAGAACATCCTCCTTCCAGGAGGTGACGGCCCTACTGATCGAAAGAAAATTAGATTGAATGACTGGGGGAGATGTAATGTCCATCATCAGTTAAAAACACGTTAAATGAATTCATCTGCTGGTTTCAGAGCAGACAAATGAGGGGCCCCTGGGGAACACCCTGTTACAACGAGAATCTCCTTAAAAGACACATCTCACTTCTTCCTGTTCTGCTGCTCTTTCTTGCATCAACGCTGGGTGTGCACACACACTGATTGGTCTGATGTTATTTCATCCAGTTATGAGTTTCGGCTCAAGCATCAGGCTGCAGAAACAGGAAACAGGACCAGGGTCACGGACGGCAGCTTCAGAGCCGCGTCCTTGGACGGGGGGCTGGGTGCAGTTCTGCCTCCTCTCCTGTGTCCTCCAGCTCATCCTCTCCCCCACCTACCCGACGCGACCACGTCCAGAGACCGCAGGTGCCTGTTTACGCTGCCCCCTCTGAAATGTGTCCCCTTCTGTGGGGAGGAATGAGGCCAGCACAGGAAAGACGCTGCACATGTCTATGTTTAACAGGCGGTCTGAGTCTATAAATGTTAGATGTTAGGGTGTCTCAAGTCCCTGCCCCTCTCCAGCTCGGGGCGGGGGGGGGCCCCTTCCGTCTTGTCAGCTGTAAAATGCATCTCTTTTTAACCCCTGAGGCATCCGCAGATGAAAGGTGAGGTCGTGAATGGGGGTGCTGACAGCCTGCCAAGGGCCTTGGCAGCGGGGGGTCCCCTTTGTCTTGGCCCCTCTGACCTCCTGCCCTGGCCTGTGGGAACCGGAGGGAAGAATGTGGCGCAGAGAGCGCGGGGTGGCGGGCCTGGCTGGGACAGCTGAGCCTGTCCCGCTGCTGCAAGTACACTGACGTCACCCTGGACCCCCAGCCACCCCTCCGTCCAGGTCCCCTTCAGCCTTTGCGGATGAGACCCGGGCAGCCCCGAGCCGAGGATGCTGCCACACAGCATCAGCAGAAAGGCAGGGACCCTGCGCGGAGCCCCGGGTTAGGGATGGGATGATCGGATCGAAACTCCGGCGGGAAAAAAGGGGTTTCTCGGAAGCAAGTCTGCACAAACACACAAAGATCACCTCCGGATAAAGCTGAGCGCTGTCTAGAAGGGGCCATCGCTGTTGCCGTTTCCAGGCAGTGAGGGGCCATGTCTTCTGGCTGGGGGCTCATCGTGTTCCGTAACTTCACTTGACGTACAATACAGATTTTCAAAAAAATCTTAAAAGTCACTCATGACACAGCTCTTCAGCCTTGAAGGTGGTGTCTCTGAGGAGGTGGCTCTCCTACAGACCCGAGACCCCGCAAGCCCAAACCCTGAGACCCCCTTTCCCTACACCCTGCACACAGGCTCGTCCGGTTCTTAGAAAAAGGAAAAAGCGTTTCTCAAAATATTGTAACAACACTGATTTTCAGAGAAGCAAGGTAGCAGCTCAGTGTCCACTTATTTTGTGGTTTCTTTTTCTAAGAACACAGATCGTGTTCCCACTTTAACCTTGTGTGATTCTGTTCATTTATTTGAGATACTAATTTTAAAAGCCAATGAAAAGCCCAACATTCATAGATCAAGAGGGGCTTCAGATAGTTTAAGACAAGTAAGGCCACACTGTGTCCTGACAGCAAAATATCCTTTTCTCCCCTGAAAACAAAAGGTATTTTTAAAAATTAACTCAGAAGCCCTTTACAGTAAAAATAAGAAGCCGGTCCTGACCCAGGATCTGGAGTACACGTGATGGCTATCAGGTGACGAACCTGCATTTCCTTACCGCCGATGGTTAAAGAGTCACGGTTTCCCCGCTAGAAAGTCCGCTACTCTTCGGCGCTGGCAAGTTCTGTTTCTGTGGAGGACTCTTTGTGAATAAACAGCATCGCGCCAGTCTGCTTTCAGGTACAACTTAAAGAGGAATTGAGTTAACAAGACAACGCGATTTCTCCCCACCTCTGCTGCAGGAGCACAGGCATCTGAGCATTCCTGCTTTTCCAGGAATGAAAAAAGGGAAGGCTTTGATACAATTCCTGTGTGTAAATAGTTTTAAAACCGAAAACATGATTCTGATATGTGGCCTATGTTTTTTTTCGCCACAGACTTCATCGATACTGACAGTGTATCAGGTTTTATTCTGTTACTTACGATATGTTACAAAAGGAGAAAGCAGTGAGCTCTGTCTTAGGTAGGAGAAAGGCAACTGTCTTACATAGTCTCCAGGAAACCTTTAAAATAATCTTTAAAAGTTTATGCATTGTTTTATGAGATTTAAAATATAAATTACAGGAGTATATTATTCTCTAACAAAACTCATTTTTGGAAGGTTTTGCAAATATATCGTCATTAACATTTTTCCTTTTTTTCAGATAAACTCAGGGATTGTATTCTTCCACATTGAATTTTTTTGTACTGTACTGCTTCAAACACAGGAGAAGTTGCAAATGTAATTGTTTTATCAACGCTATTTCTAACACAGGAGGAAATTTCTTAGGTTGACTGTTAGAAAGACTAGAAATGCTGAATGCAGCGCACAGAGCCCACTCTTCCAAGTCTACCTGACAGCGGTGCTGGAAAGCTGCTTGCTGATCTTTCTTCCTGGTTATCTTTCTAAACGGAATCCGTGAGAATTTCATTCTCCATAACCATGATCTGAATGCAGGAAAACAAGTTTTAAAATGCACAGAAAAAATAGGAAAATGCAGGTAAGCAATACAATTAGAAAAAACAGGTATATCTTTTATTAATTACACATGTTTTCCTTCTTTTCAGCTTTAGTGCCAATGGGAGCAAGGCACCGAAGGAGGATGCTGAGTGTTCCGTGTGCCACATGCCCCTCTGTCTTAGGAAAAGCACACGGTTTCTGCGCCGTTCGGCGGAGCCTCAGGCTGTCCCAGTGGACGTAGGCCGGTTGTCAGGACGGGAGCCGAGGCTGCTTCCTTGAAGGCTCAGGAATCTACATGAAGGAACACATGGATTCCACTTCTAGGCTAATGGGTTGAACTTAGAGTAATTAAGTGTGCTGAAGATCGTACCAAGAAATGCACTAAACCCCTCGATCTCTTGCTAGTTAACCTAGTTTTTTGGGGTTTTTTTGTTTGTTTGTTTTTTATTGCAGTACGCGGGCCTCTCACTGTTGTGGCCTCTCCCGTTGCGGAGCACAGGCTCCGGACGCGCAGGCTCAGCGGCCACGGCTCACGGGCCCAGCCGCTCCGTGGCATGTGGGATCTTTCCGGACCGGGGCACGAACCCACATCCCCTGCATCGGCAGGCGGACTCTCGACCACTGACTGCGCCACCAGGGAAGCCCGTTAACCTAGTTTCGTGTCAACTTTTCATCAGTAAAATGGGCCATAAGCATCCACAGCGTCACCTCTTAAGGACGTCAAGCCACCTCCTCGTAGATTTTCCCAAGCATCACATCTAGGAAGACAACACAGCTTAAGAGCTGCCGATGTCTTGGTCTATATTTTAAATTCAAATGAATCAAACTGGTAATTTCAAGGACTTCTTTCTTGATGGAAATGTCTCTAGCCTTTACTCACCCACCCAGTTCCCCCAGAAGGTGGTCACAGTGCTGAGAAGAGGAGATGGGTGTGCGGTGATGACCTTGGACCCCAGGCCCCGGGAGACAGAGTTTACGTCCAGCAGGAAACTGAAAACTGGAGACAAACACCGTCGACTCGGCTGGACCCCACCATTGACTCAGGTGCCTGGGTGCTTCTGTGAACACTGGCCTCCGGCCCTGAAGAATCTAGATGGGGCCTCAACTTCCTCGCTTTCTGTGTGTCTGGGTTTCAGTTTGCACCAGGTGGGCTGGGTTAAATTATCGTCTTAAATGGGCAAAGAATATTTTTAAATACTCCAAGGAAAGCTGTGGTAAAATTAATGTTTAAGTGACATCAGAGCACCTTTGAAGAGGTGTTCAAAATCTTGGAAGGTGCTCGTACCGTGAGCGTGTGCATGAGCACGTGTGTGTGCGTGTGTGCACGTGTGTGTGCACGCAAGCATGTGCGCAAGAGTATGCTTAAGCGCATGTGCGCGTGAGCATGTGCGTTGTGTGCGTGTGTGCGTGAGCGTGTTCATGCGCGTGTGTGCGTGTGTGTGCGCGAGTGTGTGCACGTGAGTGTGTGCTTGTGCGCGTGTGTGCATGTGCGTATGTATGCATGAGCATTGCGTGTGTGTGAGCGTATGCATGTGTGTGCATGAGCGTGTGCATGTGCATAAGCGGGTGCAGTGTGCGTGAGCGGGTTGCGTGTGTGTGCGCGTGTGCGTGAGGTGTGCTTTGCGTGCATGAGCATGTGCGCGTGAGCATGTGTGTGTGTGTGTGTGTGTTTATTCTCAGAGACCACCCCCTCCACAGCCTTGCCCAGTGGTGCCCCTCCCCCCATAAAAGGGGTTGAAATCAGAAGCATGAGAACTTGTCAGCTCTGGTCCAAAGAAACAACATGTTCTACTGCTTGGCTCCTACTCCAGCCTCTCTGAGTTCAGTCACACGGTGCTTTCAGCTGTAACCTTCTTTTATAGGCTGAATTGTGTCCCCCCTCAAATTCATGAGTTGAAGTCCTAACCCCAAAGGAACTCAGAAAGTGACCTTATTTGGAAATGAGGTCATTGCAGCCGTAACTGTTTAGGATGAGGTCACACTGCATTAAGTGGTCCCTAACCTAGCATGAGCGATGTCCTTATGAAAAGGGGACATTGGAAAACAGACACACAGGGAGACGTCATGTGAAGATGAGGCAGAGACAGGTGATGCTTCTCCAAGCCCAGGGTGGCCACCAACCACCAGAGCTGGGGGAGCACGGAACAGCTCCTCCCTAGCGTTGGAGCCAGCCCCCCAGAGCGAGAAACAATGCGTCTTGTCCTCTCTAGCCCCTGGTGTGTGGCCCTACGGGACTCCGACCGCAGGCCAAGGGTCGCCCTCCCAAACACAAGGGGTGCGTCTGCCCCCAGCCTCCTCTGTCTCACATCAGGAACAGCGGGGACTTTCCAGAAGACACTGAAACAGTGTTTGTCACTTTGAATTCCATCTCAAGCTCTTAGACTTTTCTGCAATAGTTGTTAAGTCATCACAAATGCTGCAATTCCAATTGGACCTTTCCTGAAGTTACGAACGTGACTGTCTCTTCCTTGGTTCTAGAAGGTGCTGAGTGTTCACTGCAACTCCTCTCAGAGCCTGCACGGGCACAGCACATGCAGTTCTGAAATCAGGAACGTTTGTCTTTGGATAGATTTCAGGCTCATGGAGGGTGTGACCCACAATATACAGGTTCCTGGGATCATCCTCTCTCCTGGTTTTGTCCTTTCTGAGAAGCAGAACTGGTGACTCGGGGTGGAGGGCAGCCCGCGGCCACGCCTGCTGTCCTTTCCTGGGTTTTTTTTTCCTAATTCAAATTGCTCAGCATCACTTTTCTTTCTTTATTAACTAACGTTTAATTGGGTTAGAGTTTGGGGTTAAGTTTTTCTATTTTTATTTTATATTGGAGTACAGTTGCTTTACAATGTTGTGTTAGCGTCAGGTGTACAGCACAGTGACTCAGTTATACATCTACACATGTCCACTCTCTTTTACATCCTTTTCCCATATAGACCATTACAGGGTACTGAGTAGAGATCCCTGTGACTTGTTTTAATCAAGCAGATGACCGAGCCACGGGCCCGAGAGGAATGATTTTAGAGCGCAGGCCCCCAAGGCCCAGAGCGAAGAGGCAGCCCCACGGGGCGGGGGGGACGCACCACCAGCTCCTGCAGCAGGAAGACCGAGCCCTTCCCAAAGCTCTGAGTTCCTCCCAAAGACCAGCTCCGCCGTCTGAGCTGAAGTGACCCTGAAGTTATCAGAGGGAGAGGGCTGTCCCTCTGGCCAGGTCCTGGTCACGAATTCTGCATGGACATTCGGGTACACAGGGTAGTACCTGGGCTCCGGGTAATGCCACGTGGACGTGTGGTCAGCGCGTGAGCTGGCCTGTGTGGCCTGTACTTGTACCTCTGCTTGTGAGGAGAAGAGAACAGGCTCAGTGTCCATGGCAGCTGCCCGTCCCGGGGGTGCAGATGACGTGTCCAGTGGCCATGGTCTCCTCTGTGGGGCATCCGGCCCTCCCATGAGGTGCCCATCCGCGTGGAGGGGCGTGTCCTGGCTCCCTTTTGCAGCCAGTTAGTCCTTGCATGATGCTACATTCATGGGAGAGCATGGACCAAGTGTGGTTGGCTACTTGAGGGACAAAGACAGAGTGATGCTCTCAGTTCACCGGGCGCTGGCCAGGGGAGAGCTCTACACGGCTCCCTGGGGCACCAGGGTGTGTGGGCGACAGCCGGGCTGCAGAGCTCTTGAGCACCCACCCCAGACAGAGCACGACTCCCATGAGCCCAGACGCCACGTGAGCAGGGCCGACAAACGGCTTCCTGAGGACAGCAGGGAGGGCCTGCACACAGAGAGGACATGCTGATTAAGATACAGACCTTATCCCCTTGGCCAGCGAAGTGCCAGCTGGCTAGTCACTCAGCAAACTTGTTTATTTTTGATCATGGAAGAAACTCAGACCCGAACAAAATAGAGAGAAAAGTGCAAAAATCCCCGAGTACTCATCACCCAACTTCAGTAACTATCACCTACGCCCCTCTCGTTCCAGCTATACCCCCACCTAATTCTGCTCCACGTCTCCAGCTTGTTGTGAAAAAAATCTCATATATTGTTTCATCCATAAATATTGAAGTTATGTGTATTCTGTGTAGCGAGAAGAACTCGCTAAAACACAGTGTCTTCAACAATATGATTATCAAAAACACCGTTTCAGGTTGCTGTTGTCCTTAGAATGTATCCCTATGAGGATGTCACTGTTCAATGGCAGAGTTTTAAAGTCACTTGGAAGAGATACCCACCATGGTCGTGCTTCCACTCAATACGATCGTGTCCATTTATGTCATTTTGGGATTTTTTAAATGTAAATTTAATTTTGTTTTATAATTATGTACAATATTTACTTAGTTTCAAAGCCAAATCTATAAATAGGACCAGAGATGGTCTTGGCAATCAAGGTACTGAGGACACAGAATTTAAGGGGATGTGGCCATGCTTGGGCCGTGGAGACGACCCTCCTACGGTCAGCAGCTGCCCGGCCACGTCTGCAGGGCCAGGGATCTTGAGAGAAGTCTAGCTTCTGTTTCTGACCCCTCTACCTATTTTCTTCCCCATAAGTAACTGTTTTAAGGTTTTATTTCCTAGTTTAATCCTTCTATTGCATTTTTAATATAAGTAGATACAAATATATCTGTGGCTCTGTGTATAGATAGATATGTGCATATATAGGTATAAATATATCTGTATCTATACATGTATAGAAATTTTGAGGTGTCCTCCTCCCCTTTCTTATGTAAATGGTAATGGACCATACACACTCAGCTCTTCTGACACTGCGTAGTCCTCCTCTGTGTCTATGTGTGAATGAATGTTGTTTATTGAAAAAGTCCCCAACTGATGGATATTCAGCTTTTGTCTTTGCCGTTGCAGTCATTGCTACAATGAATAACCACGTGGATGTCATTCTGTATTTTTGCCCATGTACCCCTGGAACAGATTCTCAGAATTAGGACCTGTAGTCTTCCTAGACCATGGCGGATTCTCTCCGCAGAGGCTGCCCTGCGTGGCCCCAGTGATGTGTGAGCATGTTTACTGGGCAGCAGCACCAACAGAGTATGTTGTTAAGGGCTTGGGTTTTTATCTGATAGAGGAAACACGATTCCTCGGTATTTAAGCAGATCAGAGGATGGACTAGGACCTCCGCCGTGCTTAGAGGGATTCTGGCTAGAGGCAGGAGGTGAATTAAACTTGCACAAAGAGTGAAGTTTCATAAATGTAATGGATTCTTTGAATGAATGAATGACTGCTTGTGCGAATAAATGAAAGTTGCAGTTAAACATCAGTCAGCGTCACTTGTCAGCCCAAGATGCAGGTAACCGGGAGAGGGGGGCGGCCCATAAGTGTTCCCGACCTTGGCTTTGCCCGGGCCCGGAACTCCCTCCTCGGTACCAACGTCAGCCTCTGTCTCAGCACAAAGCTCACGTGGACTCGGTTCTGGGGCATGAAGTATGAAAATACTCTCATTCTGCTGCTTGAAAGGATGACATTTCCTACCAATAATTAGGCCTTGTCACCAGGCGGCCCCGTGTGAAGGTGCTGACACATCGCTCCATAGCGGTGAGTGATATGTGTAAATAGCATTGATTAGAATGTGATTGCAAATGAACGACGTGATCAGGTCTTGACACAAAGTGTTCGTGCCCCGTCAGTCACTGCTCCCCTCCAGGTGTGGCGGCATCCCCCCAGGATGCTGGTTCTCATCCCCCTACCCCTGCCCCGCCCACAGACCGGGCCTCCCCCCTGCAGCCTCCCCTGCAGGTCCTTCACGCAGGTCCTGCGGCGGACGTGCCGCGGGGTCAAGGGGACATGGGAACAGCAGGGCCGATGCCCAGCCAGGCTCTCCACCCAGGCTAGGGGGAGGCAGGCAGTCTGACCCCCTCGCTTCTCTGCTTGTCTTTGTGTGGAGGGTGAAGTCTGCTCGTGGTATTTCTACTCCAATAAAACGTGGGCCATGGCATTTCCTCTTCAGCTCCACGGGGACATGCGGAGGGAAGCTGGGCGTTCACGGCATTCTCGGCCTGCGCCCCGGGGCTGTGCTGGCGGCACCGTCACCAGTGGGGCCTCACCTCTCCTCCTGCCCTCGCAGCCCAGGACGCTGAGACTGGGGGATACCCAGGCCCGGGTCCACGAGGAGGGGCCAGGATCCCCACTCGAGTGGCTCAGGTCCTGAGTGCCTCCCCCTTAACCCAAAGACCAGTCACTTTGCCCAAATCTTGGCCTTCCCCAGCGGCTCTGCTTAACTTGGTGTTCTCGATAGAGACCCAAGTGTTTGCAGACTTTAACTTAATTGCATTGCTACTGAGTCGGGCACAGAGGATAAAGTTAAATTTACATGGAGCAGAGATCTGTTCCCTCTATACACCAGTGTCCTCAGGAAGTCTCTGCAAAGAACTCAATTTGCTGAATATTAATGGTTTTAAAATAACTGAAATTTGTTTCTCCATCTGCCATAGCACTGACCTTTCTAGAGCGGGCTGTAGACCCCAAATCTTGTGTCTTGAGCTGAGAAAGGAGCCCAGTCATTTTCTCACCTGCCATTTCTTTAGACACGGTCAGGAGGTGCTCAGAACGTGAGATGCTAAGCTTCACAACCCATGCTGGAAACAGAGGGTGAACAGAAGGGTGTCCAGGAAGTGGGGACTTTTCTCCCCTCCCCGGTCATTCATCAGTTACTCAGTATAAGTACGATTGGTGAGTCCATTCCTGACACGGGGCTATCTAGGTGCACACCAGCCACGACAAGAAAACCGGGGAGGGCATAGTCGTATTTTCCAGCATTTGGGAATCTCGAAGAATATGTACCAAGAGCAAAGCATCATTTTCATTTTTTTAAAAAAATAGATGTCTTAGGAAAGAACTAACTGATTCAGCAGCCATTTCAACCCCCAGAAAGGCAGCACGAGCCGCTTCAGGAGGAAAAGGTGAAATGTAAGCCTCTGGTAGATCCTGAAAGAGTTTCCTGTCGGGGGTGTGTGTGCCTGTGTGTGTGCGCACACCTCTGTGTATCGGGTTCCCTAACAATACTAGAGAAATGGACGGATTACTCCTGACAAGCTGGAATTGCCACAGACACCAGCGTGGCCCAGGCACTGACTGTGGAGCCGGCCCTGTGGGGCTGTGGTGTCATTGTCCTTGATCTTGTGGGTCACAGCCTCACCTGGTCGGAGTGCAGGGTAGTCACACCGGGGCCTCACACAGCTCACAGCCCTGGGACAAGTCACTTATCTGACTGTGCCTCAGTCCCAAACAAGGCTCCACATTTCACCATAAAATAGAATATTCAAATGCAATCATGTGCCTTCTATGTTTTGGGGTAGGATAGAGTCATTTTAGGACTAAAAAATGGAAAAACAGCCTATCAATGACTTATTAAATTATAATTAAAAACTTTGAACAATTTCCTATGATTTTGTGAGACTCCAGATCTTACTCTGTGACATTCTTCTCTTAGCAGCAAAACCAGACGATGGTCAGGAAGCCCCTCTCCTGGCAGCGCAAACAGCCAGCTGCCAACCCGCCCCCCACAACACACACACACACACACACACACACACACACACACACACACACACACACCATGAGCACATCCCTCCCACTCCAGGCCATTCCTCTGGGTTTACGAGATATGGAGCCCCCTGTAAACTGAGTTAGTTGCCCAAGAAAAGCAAAGCACCTGTTCTTGAGATATACCCGAGGGTGCTGCTGCAGGTTCTGAACCCTGTGAACCTCTGTGGTGAGAAGGAAACCCAGCATGCCCACGGGCAGACGGCTCCCAAGAGTGAGCCCTGGAGCTGGAAGAAGGAAACTTCGAAAAAGTCCTGCATGACTTGAAAGAGACATTGTCATCCAAACAGTAAGAGAAAGTTAAAAAGAAGGGGAAAAAAAACAAAAGGAAGAAAACAGTAAAATAAAAGCAAGGAGCATCAGCCGACCCCCCTCTCTGCAGCCTCCTAAGCAGGCTTCAAACAGGATCGCAGCCACGGCCGGTCATGCATTTCATCTCTGAGTACCACTAACACAACGAAGGTCTCCATCTCTGAGCAGTTAGTCAAATCCAATCCCGAGGTCAGTTCCATTCCCGTGACATGGACCGCATGCAGGAAGGGGCAGAACATTCCTTTCTGAGAGCAACCCCAGGACCACCACCTCCTTGAGAGGGTCTCTCAGTGAAAAAGAAGAAAACCTTGCTGAGAAACACGTCTCTTCCACTTCCTTCTCCTCTCTTTTTCTCTAGTAATATTTTTGTTGGAAACCACAAGAAATCCATTGTCCCCCATCCCCCTCCCGAGTCTGAGTTCCCTGTGACTCTGGATCGTCCCTGCTGCAATAGGCACAAATGTCAATCTTGGAGTATCTTTCCTTGATGGATGTTTTTTTGTATTTGTTACAGTGAAATACTGTCGAGTTTCCCCCAAGTTTGAATAGGATTTGCAACTGGGGAACGTGACCCCATCCTTGATCATACCCACGTAATTGTCACCGGTAATTGTTACAATAGTTTTCTAACAATTACCTCTTCCAGCCACAGAACTGGGGAGAGTGCCATTCATGTAACCACACCGTGTAGGGTTTTTGTTTAACAAGACTGTCCAACTATGAGCAGAAAGGAAAAACAGAGAAGGCTGACTATGTATTTAAATGCAGACAATATCCTATGACAAAGTAGTTATTTCCCAGCTCAGATCAAAATTTTAAACAGTTTACCTTCTTTATGTCTTCCCAAGAGTTTCACATAACAAACTTTCAGTGTCATGACTAATAACGGCTCTTGCCAAGGATTACGCTCTTAAAACCGCTCTCCAGCCTCTGTGATGTGCAGCTCACTCCTTATTACAGGAGACATTATGCAGAAGCGCCCGCGCGGTGATGGGACATGGCAACCCCGCTGTGAGAATGCCTATCAGAGCTTCTTTTAAGGCCCTTTCTCAATTGTCAGCAAAGTATTTTTTAAGGTTAAAAGGTGTAAAATTATTCTGAAATGCTTTTCTGACCTGTCGCCTATCACGGCAAAGAGCTAGAGTTCATTTTTTTTCCCTCTAAAATTGTATTTTTTTTGAAATGCGGTAATATTATAAGAATAAGCTTTCTACGAGGAAAATAGTCCCCTGAAATGTTCATGATATTTTTTTGCATGCCTTCTGCTCCAATGACTGCAAAATTAACCACTGTTTCATGCTTAGAATTTTATTTCTGATGCAATTTTTCTTATCTCAAGCCTCGGCAGCTGCAGAGGAATTAGTATAAATGACCGTTACTTTTTACATCTCCTTCTTTTGTCTCTGCTTTTTTCCCCTGTGCCTGTTACCGTGGTTGCTTCATGTTCTGTCAATGTCAAGTCAGATTCGCCGCTGGCTCGAGGTCCAGCCTGGTTGGGTGGAGGCGAGGACCACAAGCTGGCGCTGTTGGAAACCAGCAGAAGGAGTGGAAACTCTCGGTCATCCGCTTCCACGGCTCCAGACCTGCCCGCCGGGGAAAGGCCCGGGCTTGGCCAAGCGTTCCAGGTTAGCCATCCTGTCCTTTTACACCCCTGGCCTGTGGGTCCCCTGTTTTCTGCAGTGTGGTATTCCTGACCATCACTGACTGTTTAAGGTCCACTCAAATGACTAGTAGTTTTTGAAATCCACTTGCTGCCAAGCCTCGGGGAGAGCATCTTAGGTACAAGGAAAACGACTGAGAAATTCACCCCGTGAAGCCGGCACCTCACTTGTCAGGGGACAAAGAGGGAAGCCCGTGGGGCGGGACCATGTGAGCTGAGCCCAAACCCAACAGAACCCACTACACAGGGTCTGTGTCCGGCTTCTCCTGCTTCTTTTCCTTGCTCTTTGATTGTGCGAGGCCCCTGCAGAGCCGGTCCTGTTTCCTGGCTCAGTCTTCAGGGAATAATGGAAGAAACCCTGTGGATGTGTGAAGGGTGCTGCCCATAAAGAACTTGCCCACCGTGGACCTGCCTTTTCACCTTCTCCCGCCCACAACTGGGAGTGGAGGTCCTGGGGCCCGGCTGGGGCTCGGGACCAGGGCCGTTGGGGCTTTAGCTCTGAGTCCTCCCCACCCGCGGCTGGGCACAGGCCCGAGCGGGGCTCGCAGGGTCTCCCATGTTTGCACAGCTCGCAGAAGAAAGGTGCGTTAATCCATCAGATTCTGTCTCTTCTCACCACTGACCCCGACCCTGTGTCACTTCCCCGTACCAGGTGCTGGGACCAAGTGACCGCCGGCCTTTCTGGGGCCTGGCCAAGGTGTTAGGGACCCATGACGCTTGCATTAGTTGATATTTCTGTGTGGTTCACACAGGCTCGTTAGTGCAAAGGGGACTGTGACCCCAGGCTGGGCAGTGAGGGCCGTCAACTCAAGGAATAATTGGAATTCTTCACAGGACAAGAAAATTTTAAATTAATTGAAATCTTACAGTTCCTACAGGAAAGAAACTTGATAGGTTTTCCCCAAATTTGCTAACAATCTTTTAAAAATTGACATGGTGTATGTTATCACATATGTGAAATCTAAAAAAAACAAAACCAACAACTGAATATAAGGAAACAGAAACAGGCTCACAGATACAGAGGATAAACTTGTGGTGACTAGTGGGGAGAAGGAAGGGGGGTGGGGCAAGGCAGGGGCAGGGGATTAAGAAGTTTAAACTACTCTATATAACGTAGATAATCTACAAGGATATGTTGTACAGCATAGGGAATATAGCCAATATTTTTACAAGTTTTAATGGAGTATAATCTATAAAAACCACTATGTTGTACACCTGAAACCAATATATCATAAATCAACTTCAATAAAAAAATGATATGTATGTAATAAAAATAGTTTGAGGTAGTATATGAGAAGCTGGCTGTGGGTCTTTCCCGGGCGGTCGAGTGGTTAGGACTCTGAGCTTTCACTGCCCAGGGCCCGGGTTCGATCCCTGGTCGGGGAACCAAGATCCCACAGGCCACACGGTGCGGCCAAAAAGAAAAAAAAAAGAAAAAAAGCTAGCTTTAAAACAACATTTCCTAAATGATCAATAATTGAAAACAAATTCGCATTGACCTGGAAGAGTAAAGACTGAACTGTATTTCTCTGTGGGAAATGCCAGAGCAGGCAGGCAGACCATGGAGGAAAGTTCTCACGGAGGAGGGCCGGGCGGGTAATACCGTTTTCCCCAGATTTTACGACGTCTGAGGAACTGATCAGTGTATTAACATTCGTACTTTGCTGTGATTTCTCATCATTCGAAACAAATCTTCACGCTGGTCCCTAACTTCATATTTTTGACTTCGCGTTCTTCCTGCAGAACTGTGGGAAGCTCAGCTCTCAGCCCCTGATCTGCCCCCGCCATTGAGCATCAGTTTTACACCCAAAGACGATACTTTAAATAAGACCCTCAACCCACCCCCAGCCCCAACCTGTTGGTGAAAACAGACGAGGTTCTTCTTTGCATTAACGTGGGGTCAGTGCCCACACGGTCGGCCACAGCCCGGAAGGAAAACAAATAAATACAATTCTGTGCATCTCGTTGAAACCAGTGGCCAGATTTCGTCGATGTAAAGAACTCTTAGAACCTGCCTCTCCCTCCTACAGACTATTTCACCTCCTTAATTCAAAGACGTCCCACCGGCGTCGCGGGTCCTTCTGAGCGCGTGCCCCCAGTGTCATTGGGCTGTGTGTCTTGTTTCACATGCACAGCACCAGACGCGCTTCTAACCCTGGCTGCCTCATGGCCCCTGACACTCTGCGGCATTGCTGCCGGTTCTGACGAATGACAGAGTCTCAGAGACACGAGACGGGACCCGGGCTGGACCCCAACGTGACCTTGAGGAATCATCCTCCCTCCGAGCTTCCTCTTTCCATCAAGTGCTACCCTGCCCGCCTCTTGGGATGCTTTCTAACTACTGATAAATGAGGGAATACACTTAAAATGCCTCATAATGTGCCGGGTGCTGCATGGTTCTAATTGCATTGTTGGAAATGAGTTTTGCAATCCTGAAAATTTGTACATTTCGTGTTTGGATAAATGTGACAGAAAAAAACCTGATCTTTAAAACTAGACCTAAATACGTTTGCACACAGTGTGACATGGGAGTGTATTTAAGGTCTCAATTCCCTCCTCTGTACAGTGAGACCAATAATGAGATTGAGGAGATACTGTATACAAAGTGCTCCTCACGTGCCTCAAACACAGCGATTGCTCAGAATATCAGCTACTGTCCTTCTCGTGATTAATCACCTGAGCTTGGAAACAGCCAAGTGATCTCCCACAACGGCAAAAAATTGAAAAACCAAATAGTCAACCAACACGTATTTGCTGAGACCTTTTCCATGGCCCTGAGCTGGGTGCGAATGAGACGAATAAAATGAGACCCCTGAGAAAAGACCGTGGACGACCCAGGACCCAGGTGCTGACTGTGATACTTAGGGACTCACGAGATCAGATCTCAAGGGCAAGGTCCTTACCACTTCGTACTCTTTTGGAGGGAACTTATCTCACTGAGACAATCCTCCGAAGTGAAGCTTCTCGACCGCTTTGCCCAGATGCCTACTGGAAGACTAGCCACCCCTCCTGCTTGGAAGCCATTGCCCTTTGTCTGGTCTTGCTCCGTCCTTGCTGGAGGAGCGGGAAGCACCCTTAGAGGGGCCAGTGCAGGGGCTGAGGCCTTGCCAGCTCTGTCATGACAGCACATCGGGGTAGCTTGGGGGAAACACAGCGGACTGAGCATGAGTTGCTTCGTCACTGTGGCGGCGAGGAGGCTGCCGTCCACGTGGGCCAGCGGGGGCAACGCCAGGGGCGAACATGTCTGCATGTTTCTGCTGGCCACGCGCGCACATCCCCACAGACCCCAGCGTTGGCCACGGTCTCTTTGCCAGGCGGGCGCTTGGACAGTTTTCTAGACATATTGTCTCCTGAAGCGACTCGATGTCACAAGGAAAGATCAGGGTGGGCTCGCAGGCCAGCAGGAGGCTGTGGATCATCTTGGCAAAACCTGCCTCGGTGGCGGCCAGTCACCTGCGTCCATGAGTCATAGGTCAGCAGGTGCCCACACGTAACCCTCCGGGGACCTTCTTACCCCACACTCAGGCTGCACGGCCCTCTGTCGAAGCCATCGCTGTACTGAATAGGACGTGGGAGAAAGGCAGAGACCTGAACTATGACTTGGGAAGGTGCCAAGGCTGGGCTTTCCGGGGGGAACGGGGTTAACTCAGAAGATTGAATAACTTCTGAGTTTGTCACTACACGTCCTTCCCCAAATCCCCAGAAACTCAGCTGCTCAGAATGAAGCTCAAACCCTCCTCACCCTGCAGTCCAGCCTGCCTGCCCACGGCGCCCTGGCCCTGCCCTTGGGTTTGGTCCAAGCAGCCCACACCCCTGAGAAGACTGACAGCAGCTGAGAGCCTTGGGCAAAGTAGCCAGAGCTGAGTGCCAAAAAGCCAGCCCTGAGGTCACCCCAGGCCCTCCCGGTAAGAATACGGCCAGTAATCTCACTGTCACCCACAGGAGGTGACACTGTGTGCCTGGAGCTGCTGCAGCAGAGGGACCTTAGGGGGCCTCCTGGCCAGTGCCTCTGTGCACGAGCCGATCCCAGCCCTCGCTCTAAGCAGAAGAGACTTTCCCCAGAGAACGGGGCAAAAACTCGCTCTCCACTGATACAGACCTTAGAGGAAGGCAGCCCTACGAGGCACCACTCGCCTGGGAGCCCTGCAGATTTGGGGCCCCCAGGAGAGAGAAGCAGAGAGATGCACATCCTGCAGCCATGGCAGAGCCCAGGCCCAGTGAGCCCCAGTGCAGACCTGGCTGCGTGCCGAAGTCCCCAGGAGACGGGAGACTGGGTCAGGCTCCGCCAGGCACACTAACTGAGGGTGCCACCAGTTTCTGAGAAGAGAGCTTGGCCAGGGCCGCCTGACTTCCCACAATAAGACTGATAACCGGTGCTGAGACAGCCAGCCAGCATGGAGGCCAAAACTTCACAGTAAACTCTGAAAACACTTGGCTTGAGATTTTTAAGTTGGTAAGAGGAAAACTGGTTGTGTTGTTTAAAGGTTTATATTATGGCACTTTAACAAAATGTAGGTTACAACGGCAACTATAGAGGAATTAGGCTAAAATAATCAATCTTATATGCACTTTTCTGTGTGAAGTTTTTTCTGATAAAATTGAATAACAACCACGTAGAATATCTTTTACGTGTGATTTTTGCCTCACGATCAAAAAGGTCCATTTTGCCAAAGTGTTGAAGGGTCTCACCAATGCTCCCAAGGGCCTCCCTTGCTCCTGAATTCACATCACTCCCTTCGAGGGGCCATCAGGACAACCCATGTGTCCATGTTCTTCTGGTCAGTTCGTCTCTGCCCGGATCCTCACTGGCCAATAACTCGTTCATCTCAAAAAATTCTCCATCTTGTCCAAATCCAAGATTTTCCATTTTCCTCCTCAGTTTGCATTGTGTTTGCCCTGTATCTGATGATCAGCGGAGACTGACCCAAAGTGTACGGATGTTACGATGGTAGTGAAGAATTCCATCACTCAGTGGGGAGGATGCTCAGTGGACTCTGTTCTCACAAGCGGCTGGTCCATCGGTGGTCATTCTCACGTGCGACAGTGTTCACTCCCGCATGAGACCTTGTAACTGCAAGGGCTTCGATAATGGATGCTCTGACAATGAGGAAAAGATACGACCTAGTTTGGAGGATCTACTCATTTAGAATCGAGATTTTGTTGCTTAAGGGAAAGAAAGCCTCATAGATCGCAGGGAACAAGAGATGGATGTCCAGGAAGAAGAATGTTCCCCAGAGGGCAGGGACTGTGCCTCTGTCTCCTATACGTAGTCAAATTCAATCAGGGATCGGGGATCACATGTTGGAAAGAGGGTCATTTTCTTTGTTTATGTGAGGAGTCTGCTGTTTAAATGCAGAGCTTCTCAAAGACCTTTCACCTTAACATATAGAGCGTTTAAGACAGGCTTGGAAAGAGCGACTGCGGCGATGCAGCAACGAAATCTTGCGGGGGACCGTCTCACAGCTCTACTGTCCCTCAGATACACTTTTGGACACGTGGCATCGACATGAAGCATAAACCATCCCACAAGCAGATGGACGTTTAATTGTAGTGGATGAGGCCAGGAGATAGTGTTTTCACCTTAATTCTAGAAGAACAAAGGTGGATTAAGACAGCCAATAGTCAGCCAGTTCAAAGTGTTTGTCGTAGCGACTTTTACACACCCAGCAGCGGGTGCGGGAAGTTCCGTAGCCCCACGCGCTCACCAGCACTGGATGCTCTCAGACCCCTTCGACTCTGCCCTGTGAAATCCTCTCACTGCTGCCTTAACTGGCTTTCCACTGATCTCAGTGAAGTGTCTTTTCCTGTTTTACACCATTCAGATTTGCTTGCTTGTGACCATCTCTATTTTTTGCTCATTTTATTGTCTTCTGATCTCTTTCTCACTGATTTCTAAGACTTCTTTACGTATTTTAGATAACTAACTTTCGTTGTTTTGTTTGTGTTTCAAACATCTTTTCCCAATTTCTGGCTTGTGGTTTTGCCCTCTTTGATAACTTTTGACAAAAAAGAACTTCTTAAATTGAATGGAGACATTTCCAAAACGCTGCTGAGTGGGTGTGCAGACCCTGCTCCCAGGGTGGGTGACATCTCTCAAGTAGGTCCTGATTCTGCTCCTGGGTGTGGCTTCTGACTCACGGTTCTCCCTGGCACTTGCCCTTCCTTCTAGAAGTTTCCTCCTCTTCCATATCACCCCCTTTGGTCATATTCGATACAGGCATCAGAGACATAAACTCCTTCCCAGTCTCCTTCTTGTTCATGGGCAGTGGGACCCAGAGGTCATTTAAGTCCCTAAAATCGCAGCCTCTTCCAGCCCTGGCTGGTGCCTCTTTGGGCAGTAAAATGTGCAGAAGCTTAGTTAATTTTTATCTATTTGATTTTGCTGAGCTACAGGTGCTGAGAGCTGAACCCTTGGTTCTTATCCAGACCTTCCTCTTCGATTTGCTCTATTTCTCTGCTTTTTTTGCCCCAGCATTTTTCGCTATTGACCTGCCTGCTGGGGGAGCCTCATCCAGCCTCTGCCACGAGCCGTTCCGTTTACCCTAAAGGAGTCTCTGACCAAGTGGTTCCCTCACAGCTTCAACTATTAAGAAGTTTTAACAACGGGTATCATGGCCGTACCCTTGATGTGATCTTAGACTGATGTGAAACAGTCTTAGAGGTTCACAGCATGTCCGAGTTTATTTTTCACCGTTAGGACTGGAGAAGCAGTGATCTTTTCTAATCTTACTGGTCCGTGAATTTGTAGGCTCTTCCCCTCAATTCCTGCTTGTAAATTAGCCAGCTTTTCTGTGAGCTTGACTCTGTATGTTTTGCCAAATGCAGACATCAGCTGCTGTGGCTTGAATTGTGTGCCCTCCCCCCATCCCAAAAAAGAGATGTTGAAGTCCTCATCCTCAGTGGTGCCTGTGGATGTGACTGCATTTGGAATATGCACCTCTCTTTGCAGGTGAGACCAAGTTAAGGTGAGGTCACAGTGGATTAAATAGGCTCTAAATCTAATCCCTGGAGTTCTTGTAAGAAGACCATCAGGGAGGATGCCAGATGAAGGCACAGCCAGAGTCACACAGGGAGGGGGCCGAGTGAAGACAGGGGCAGAGACCAGAGCGATACAGCTGAGAACTGAGGAACACCAGGGTTCCAGGGAGCCACCAGGAGCTGGGAGAGGCAAGGAAGGAACCCCACCCCAGCCCCTTCAGAGGGAGCATGGCCATGCCCACACCTTGATGTCTGACTTCTGGCCTCCAAACTGTGAGAGAATACATTTCTGTTGTTTCAAGCCACGCAGCTTATGATATTTTTGTTACGGCAGCCCCAGGACACTAACACACCCACCAGCACACCTGTCACACTTGAGCCGAGTTCCCTGGGTACCCAAGACGGATCTTTTTCACCCAGGGCTTTATCCAGCCTGACGCGGATGGACACCTTTCAGCCTTCAGTAAGTTTCCTTTCTTCTCAACAGCCAACTACCCTGACAATGCCACGTATTTAGGATTTTTAAATAGATTTTATTTTTTTAGATTCAGAGCAAAATTGCGTGGCAGGTACAGAAATTTCCATACGCCCCTGCTCCACCGTGCACAGCCTCCCCGTGATCGAGGTCCCCCACCAGTTCCTACGTTTGTTACAGTGGATGAACCTACTTCGAAACATTATTATTTTAGGATTTTGTTTTTGCACAGCACCTCACTTCTGGTACTAATTTCTAGACTAGACAGAATAAAGCTGGGTTTCACTGCAGTAACAAACAATTCCCAAACCTCCGAGGCCTAAAACAACAATGATTTTTTTCACACCCCTTCTTCCTTGGATATAGAGACCAGCTGGTGATTCTGTCCAGGCTGAAGGAGCAGCTGCTGTACCAAACATGTGATGACCACTCAGCACGGGTCACTTCTGCTCACATGGCCACAGCTAAACTCCATAGGGTGGGAGGGACCATCCTCCACGCTTGGGAAAAAATTGGAAATAAATGGTGAATGTCATCAATGGCTACTTCGAGTTCATTATTTTGTTGTTGCTACAATTTTAAGTGTTTTTTTTTTTTTTGAAATGTGTATTTTCTACCTATAGTTTGCTGATGAATAAAATTATTATTGACTTTTGTATTGTGACATGGGCATACTTTGCTTAGCTCTCTTATTAAATATAAATGTGTGTGCATTTTGCTAGGTTTTTTCATGTGGATAATCATATTGTTTGCAAATTCTGACAGTGTTATTTTTATGATTTTCCTTATCAGTCCTTAAACTTTTATCTCTTTTCTTGGATGAATAAAATTTTAAGTACAGGATTACATAGAATTGTTGATGGCCGGCACCCTTCTTAATCCTTGATTTTAGAGATAGCACTTTGAAATTATTTACCATTAAGAATGATCATTATTATTTTTTTATTATTATTTTTTGCGGTACGCGGGCCTCTCACTGTTGTGACCTCCCCCGTTGCGGAACACAGGCTCCGGACGCGCAGGCTCAGTGGCCATGGCTCACGGGCCCAGTCGCTCCTCGGCACTTGGGATCTTCCCGGACCGGGACACGAACCCGTGTCCCCTGCATCGGCAGTCGGACTCTCCACCACTGTGCCACCAGGGAAGCCCAAGAATGATCATTATTGAAGGCTGCTGGTACATACCCTCAAGTGGGTTAAGAAAGCTTCTTTCTATTGCTAGTTTATTAAAAGTTTAGCGTTACTGAATGTTGACAATTATCAAATACTTTTCTTTCTCTATTTTGCAATAATTGTATATTTACTCTCCTTTAGTCTATAAATGGGACCAACTACCTGCATGTATTTTCCCAATAGCACCCTTGAATTCCTGAGTTAAACCCAGCTTGGTCAAGATAGATTATTATTTTAACACGTACTGAAGGATTAGATTTGCTTATATTTTGTACCCAGTGCAGTTGGCGGGGCACTGGATACACTTTGGCAAATAAAATAGATGTGGACATTATACTCATGGCTAGTGTGGCCTAAGACATCATTAATTACAAGACTCAGCATCAATTTAATAACAGATCTTCAGGGAGGAAAGCCCTGCACATGACAAGAACACAATGATTAGTAGGATGTGGTAAGTATAAATGCCTTCATCACTGAGGAAAATATAGTCCAGATTAAATGACTCACTGGGGCTGGGGGGTGTCACTTCCTGGTCTCCTGAGCCTTAATTTCTCCATTTCCAAAGTGAGGGGGGAGACGATCTCTGGGGTACCTCAGATTTAAAATGCCAGCTCTATTATACCTCCTCCCCAAGGATCTTCCTACAAGGAGAGTGGCGGTCCTACACCCTTCCTGGACACACCTGGAACCTTCCAGTTTAAAACACAGTGAGTCAGTTCTGACCAAAGTCAACAGCGAAGCTGTTCAAGAACCACTGAGACTGGGGTCCAAGCCCTACATGCAAACAGCCCCTAACAAACGTAGCCTTTGGCGCCTAAACACTCAGCCTCCGACAGTGGGTAGAGGTCAGAAAGAAACTACCTGAAGAATTGGCACAGGGGAGACACCCAGTAAGGATGTTCTAAAGGAATGACACACAGACTTTAGACCATGCGAAGACCAGAGGGCCGGTAAGTTATATATATTTTCCTGCTTTCCTCTTTTCTGAATTTGTACATTTCTTTTTTAAAAGGTTAAGCTCCTTCTTGGTGTGTAAATAACTAACAATGTCTTTTATTGAAAATAATTCCATTTTGGACTGGAGAATTCATATTCTCCTGGTGTTTGCATATGATAGCTTCTTTTTTTTGGCTATGCTGCCTGACTTGTGGGAATTTTAGTTCCCCAACCAGGGATTGAACCCGTGTCGTCCTGCAGTGGAAGCCTGGAGTCCTAACCACTGGACTACCCAGAAATTTTCAATGATAGCTCCTTTTAATCACCTTCTGACCGAAAAAATGTATTTCTTTTAGGACTGAAATGTGGACATTGTAACTTGAATCCTGTGTGAAGAATTCTAAAACCAAGGGGTCGTAGTACAAACTTATTTTTTGCATTTTAAAGACACTCAGGGAAAAAATTTAAAGACACACAGGATCGCCCGTGTAAAAAGGAAAAGGAAACATTTCACATCATGTAGTGTGCAAAAAATTCATTGTGCCAACTTTAGAATCTAACTGTTTTAATCTGTTTTGAAATGAACTTGATCTTTGACACTTAATTCCTTCTATTGACAGCAAGATTCAATGCCCTGATTTTTAGAGGTTTATAAAACAGGGGTAAAAAGCTTTCGAAATATCAGATAGCACTTACAAAATCAGAATGTAAATGAAGTCGATGTTCTTTAGAGCTAGATTTAATTTTATTTGACATATACTTGGAATTTTTTTTTTTTTAAGGATCAAATATTTGCGGCATTATTGGGATCTTCTTGGAAATGAAAGATTTAGAAGTGGTGTGGATGTGTTGAGGAATATAAATTGCTCTCGACATTGAACCTCTTGATGGCAGCTCTGTTTGCTCTCCTGCATCTTGGAAAGCTTTTTCTAAGCAAAAGACTTATAAAATTCAGAAGTTGAGGGCTTCCCTGGTGGCGCAGTGGTTGAGAGTCCACCTGCCGATTCAGGGGACGCGGGTTCGTGCCCCGGTCCGGGAGGATCCCACGTGCCGCGGAGCGGCTGGGCCCAGTGAGCCATGGCCGCTGAGCCTGCGCGTCCGGAGCCTGTGTTCCGCAACGGGAGAGGCCACAACAGTGAGAGGCCCGCGTACCGCAAAAAATAATAATAATAATAATTCAGAAGTTGAAACTCCCTCTCTGATGAAGAGAAGACAGAAGCCGCTCTTAGGCATTACAAATATTATCCAACCTATTTTTAACATCAAAAGCTACAAACCAACAAAAAGACAAAATAGTCAATGGATAGAACAGCAGACAAGAGAATACACTTTCTCCCCTTAAAATGCCGATGAGTCTTTACAGACCCACCTGCAGGAGCTGTGAGGTGACAGCACCTCCTTCTGAGGGTGAGACCCCAGACTCCGAGGCTCCCTCCCCAGGAGGAGGCTCCGCCCGCTGTCCCCAAGCCCCACCCTGCCCCCATCACACACTTCACTCCCAGAAAACAGCTTTAGAACAATCCAGGCACGTTTACCTTGCGAGCATCCGCTGGACAGAGTGATGCACTTCGTATTTACTAAACATTTCTCTGCCTAACTGCACATCGCTTGTCAACGCGAGACAAGGTTAGAAGTGAGTCACCAAAACCCGGAGGATAAATTAATTACACTTCTGTGTCATTTTGGGGGGGCTCTAAATTCTGTGAACGTTTCTAATTTTTAACAGTTTTTCTAGCTATAATGTTCCAATTAGCAAATGTAGGAAAAATCATTGTACTACAGCACCCTGGATGACGCTTTGTTTCCCTTTTTTTTTTTTTTACTTTCTTTGAAGCTCATTCAAAGAGTGCATCTCCCTTATTCCAAACAAAAAGCATTTATTAAATAATTAGTATCGTGATGTCTCATTCAAGTGATTTTAAGGACAGGTGACCAAATGATAAACCTTTACCACTAAGACGTGGTAACACAGAATCTCAGTGCTCTCAAGGGTAAGGCTGAGTTTCTACCCAGAACATTTCTGTGATGGGGAAGAGAGCAAGGTGGGGAGGAGGGGAGGCAGGAAGGAAAGTGGTGGAGGGCGGGGGAGGAAGGGTGGCCGGGAACTTCTAATCAGACTTTAGAAAGCCGGTCAGTTCCAACTTAAACTATTTTGTACAATAAAACTGATGCTTCATCTGATGGTGCAAAAACTTTTTACTATATTTGCAAAAATATCTTTTAGCTAAATAAATATTCCAGGACTTTGCAAAAACAAATTAGCAGTTTCTTATTAACCGGGCCTTTAAAGGGTTTACAATTACTGCATTTAGTTGTGATAATTTAATAATAATGCCTAGTTTTTATTTTCAGATTTTGGAAGCATCCTTTTTTGTGTCTGTTTTTCCCGTTAGAACCCCCCAGAACAGTGCTTCTCAAGCTATCTGTGGGGAAGCACCAGTTGTTTTTTTTTTTAATTCCAATCCATTAAAGGCACTCTTTTGCAAAATTAAATGAAAATAAATTGCTAGAAAAAATAAAAAGGAAACACAGACAAAGTGCAAGCCTTAATCAGAAGCAACACCCTGTGTCAGGCGACGGAAAAGCTTTCTAAGCTTTCTCTCAATTTCTGCATTAACGTGGACTAACAAGCAATCTGGGGAATCAAACTGTCTGAAGCCAGACATTGCATCACATTGCCTAGACTGGGGTGCCCAAAGTGCGTGCCCAGGTAGCCCGGGGTGCCATAGCGAACCCACAGGACACTGCAAGATAGTTTGCATTTTCACGGGAAAGGCCTAGACCCTCAGCTTCTGTGGTCCAGCTGGTCCACCACAGACTGGCCATCAGCTCCAGGGATTTCACGGTTTTTAATATCAGGTTGCTCTCCATTCCTTCCAATAACGTCATGCTTGTAAAGCCTGCTGTTCAACAGTTGCTGAGATAAAAAGCAAGTATGGTGTGAAAGTCTATGTTGAACAGGAAAGGACTGTGGCAGAGCCCAGTCTGATGACAGGTGTCCCTAGGTTGTTCAGCACCCAGTGGACGGACACAGCCCCTTGATAAGGGATTTTGGTGACTGGAAAATGAAATCAAAGTATGGTTTTTTTCTTTCAGTTCCATAAATTCTCGTTGTTTGGGCCTAACTACTGAACACACAGACCTATTCACGGTTTCTCTTGGCCTTGAGCACTGGGAAAAAAATCAGTACAACACTAAAGTCACCATAAAGGATTGTATCTCTCCTTGTTCATTTTGTATCCTGAGAGTTTGGCCTGTTAGGTCCTCACTGAGTGAATGAATGAGTGAACAAACGAATGACTCAGTCCCTCCACCTTTTGAATTTACAAGGTTTCAGTGACATGGCACCTCCCAGATTCCACGGGTGGAGGTTTGTGTTGAAATCATGAAGACGCCATAAATGGCTGTCAGATAATTCTCCCTCATCTTTAAGTCTTACACGTCCAGTGGGAGACCTTCATCTCATGTGACACCAGCCAGGACTTTCAAGGACTATTTTGCTCAAAAGGGCTGAGAGATGAGAATGAAGGGGATGGGGGGGGAGAAAGTGATGACTTTTCTGGAAAATCTTTTTTTTTTTTTTTTTTTTGCGGTACGCAGGCCTCTCACTGTCATGGCCTCTCCCGTTGCGGAGCACAGGCTCCGGACGCGCAGGCTCAGCGGCCATGGCTCAGGGGCCCAGCCGCTCTGCGGCATGTCGGATCTTCCCGGACCGGGGCACGAACCCACGTCCCCTGCATAGGCAGGCGAACTCTCAACCACTGCTCCACTAGGGAAGCCCTGGAAAATCTTTATTTGTGAAGAAAGTCTAACGTCTTCCGGGTGACACGTCCATGGAGAAAGGCAGGCAGCACCCAGGAGGGGACAGGACATGTGTACTGAATGCAGGATGGAAGTTGTATACGTTTTTAAGTAGTGAATTAAAACCGAAAGGTTTAAATCTCACTGGATGTCTTTCTTCTCTAAATCATTCATTACTCCTGGGTGTCTTAACTAATGTTTTCCCCATTTGACATTTGGACCCACTCGACTTTTAAAAAGTCACAAATTGCCCCTAATAACAGCACAAATTATGTCGGCTGTTGACTATAACAGCATTTTTTAGCACTTTATCTTTTGCACGTTAGTGCAATCATTTTCATTAGCCATTCCTCTATCCAAGCACAGTGCCCGTTTAGCATAATAATAAAGCAATTTCCTGTTCGGAGGTGTTGACTGTGAGTCCACGCAAGTGACACTTGGTGGCTAAAGTCATAGAGCAGAAAAGCATCAAGGTCCAATACAACCATCCGCAAGCGACGCCTGGGCTCCACAGGGAGAGCCCTCCCACCCTGTGTCCTGCCGCTTGGGCGCTGGGGCCCCCCTGGCAGAAGAGCGGGAGCAGCTGACCCCTTGCACCCTCTTCCTCACTGGCTTTTCTGGGACACCGGCCCCATTGGGCTAGGCCTCAGTTTCCCTGCTGGCTCCCAAGTGCATTTCCCTGGACCTCTCCTTAAAGACTGTTCACTGCTTCCCTGGAAATTAACTTCAGACCCCTCCGGAGCAGATTAGGGGTAAGAGAGGGTTATTTCTTATTTTAAAAGAAGAACAAACAGAAGAAGGTGATCATTCAAAGGAGGAAGAGACCTGGTAAGAACTGGTCATCCCAGTGATGTTCATTGCCTCCTTCCTGTGCCCGGGGAAGGTCTCTGCAGACACGTGGCAGTGCTCACCCATCACCCCAAGCCACCCTGCTCAGCCCCAGCATCACCCCACAGCTGGGGACAATCCCTTACCCACACCCACCAAAACACCGTCTTCAGCGGCTTTGACGAATCACTTTGCAGCCGGCAGCCTCCCCTAATCATGCCTGTGATATAATCCATCCTTGAATTCCTAATCCCATGAGGTGGACATTATTACCATCACACAGATGGGGAGACAGAGGTTAAAACTGTATCAGTCAAGGTGCCCCAGTGGATCCTGCTGAGAAATAAACAAACTTAAACAAATTAGCAAATGAACTGTATCCATGTATATTATCTATGTGCACCTATATTCATTTGTTTCTTTATCTAAAGATTGATCTCAGCAATTGTACTGGGGGCTGGCAAGTCTGAAATCCACAGGGCAGACTGTGGGCTGGAACTTTAGGGAGGACTTGATGTCACAGTGGTTTCTTTTTAAAAAAATTTTATTTATTTATTCACTTTTGGCTGTGTTGGGTCTTCCTTGCTGCACATGGGCTTTCTCTAGTTGCGGCGAGTGGGGGCTACTCTTTGCTGTGGTGTGCGGGCTTCTCATTGCGGTGGTTTCTCTTGTGGAGTATGGGCTCTAGGCACACGGGCTTCAGTAGTTTTGGCGCACAGGCTCAGTACTTTGGGTGCGTGGGCTCAGTAGTTGTGGCGCACGGGCTTAGTTGCTCCGCGGCATGTGGGATCTCCCCGGACCTGGGCTTGAACCCATGTCCCCTGCATTGGGCAGGTGGAGTCCTAACCAGTGCGCCACCAGGGAAGCCCCACAGTGGTTTCTTGAGGCAGCGTTCCTCCTTCACAAAGGAAACTCAGTTTGCTCTCGAGGCCTCAGCTGACCAGGAAAGGCCCACCCACATGATGGAGAGTCGCTGGCTTCACTTGGAGACAGCCGATTGTGGGTGTTACTGCATCTGCAAATACCTTCCAGCGATGCACAGGTGTTTGGTGGACTACCTGGGCACTGCAGCCCAGCCACCCTACACTGCTGTCACCAGTGCTCTGCCCAGGCTCACCCAGAACCCAGGCAGCAGAGTGGACCTCGGAGGGCTGGGTAGGTGCACGGAGCAGATGCAACTTGACAGCCCTGATCTCTGCGTCTTCTGCATGTGGGTCTCCATGTCCAGGATCGAGATCCCCTGCACCTTGTGGGAGCCCATCACCCATGCGCAAGAAGAACCCCACATGGTACCCAGCCCCCAGCACAGAGGCCAGCGGGGCCCTGATATAGGCTGACAGTTGGGCAAGAGAAGACAGACAGACAAATGCACAGTTAAAATAATCAGGGACTATTGGGGTGGTCAGTGCTGGCGAGAGCAGGACGGGGAGGTGTGAACTTCCCTCCTCCTTGGTGGACGGTGGGTCCTCCAGGACAGGTGACGGTCACCCTGCGGACTGAATACCCCAAAGGCAGAGGGAGGGGGCACCAGTCAGGTGATAATGAGATTCCCAGTGCCCTCGCTGGGCCACGCAAACGGGCTGGGAGGACACGGGCAGAGGCAGAGCTGCAGACAGAGCCTGGGGCAGGAGGAAGAAACATCCTCCCAGCCGACGCGCGATTCCACCTGAGCCGAGGGAAGGGTGACCTCGCGGGGTCAGGGGCGGGGGTCTGACCTTGATAAAGTACCAGGCGCTTGGGGTGTAACCTGCGTGCCACTTTCTGACACGTCCCTACACCCCAGGTCGTGCCCGGGTATGGCCCTCGGGAATGTTTCTTAACTGAATCCACAGGTGTTATCAAACAAGCCAGCACCCAGGCGACATTAGAAATCAGCGACAGAAGAGTCGGGTGGGTTGGGAGCAGCCACTGACTGAAACCCAGGACTCCCCGGTTCAGCTTCCAGACCGAAGGAGATGAGGCGGCCGGAGCTGCCGGCTGGATGCGTCTGCCGAATCCGGGGAAGAACAGGGACAACAGTGCAGGTGGCCTGGGCAGCTCCCCGAGGACTACGGGGCCTCCTGCACATCAGGACAACTGCCTTCCTCCTCTGTCCCCAAACCTCATATCTTCAACTGCAGCCTTTGTCGGTGTGGCCAGCAGGAGACCCCCTGCTGTCCAGGCCTGTGATCACCCAGACCACACTGCCATCCGACCCCCAAGTCCAGGCCAGAGCCGCCCTTGGAGTGAAAACGTATAAGCGATGGACAGATGGACCGGAAGACAAAGAGGAGATGGGTGCTGCGCTCGGGACACTGTCCCAGAGGAAGTCTGCCGAGATCCCATCGGCGGCCAGAGGCTTCGGAGGGATGTGAGGGCTGCTCCCTGAAGATGGACGAAGCCAGAGGCTGCAGACACTGCCCACCGCACAGGACCCCCTCCCGTTCACGGGGCCCCCTCGGGGAGCCAGAAGCACCAGCTCCGAGCGAGGGGCCAATGGGGAACCAGGCGCAGAGGGGTGACAGCTCTGCTGACGCCAGCCTCCTCCGGCGCCGGGGCCGGGGCCGCTCCAGCTGTGGCATTGGCATCCCGCTCTGTCTCTAGGTCCCCCGGCTCTGAGCCTACTCCTGCCGCGACCCTTGAGGCACAGGTCAAACCCCGTGCCCGCATGCTCCCACGTGGCAGGGCCCGCGGGGCAGAGAAGTGGGAGGACACAGCCTCGTCTGTGCCTGCGATTCTATTTCCCAAGAACCGACCTTTGAGATGTTCGTGGTATTTCTCTCCTCCCCTGGCCCTCAGTATTTAGGAAGTGAGTTTTTGAAATCGGAGACCCTGGGGCCAAAGGTCGCTCCCATCAGCGAAGATGAAAGGAGAGCCGCGTAGAATTATGAGGGTCTGGGCCTCGAGTGACAGCAAGCCCAGGCCCACGGTCTAGGACTGAGACTCACATCCACACAGTAAGCGGGAGGCATCCGGGTTCCCCTCGGGGAAGAAGCCCACCCCAGGAGCACAGGCTTGCGCCTGGCTGTGCAGGACCAGCAGGAGGGGCAGGTCCCACCTGACCCCCAGCTGCTGCACTGGCCTCAGTTGGTCCCTTGGGTCCCAGGACCAAGGCCAGACCCGTCAGAGCGGCCCAGAGACGAGGGTCCCTGGCCTCATCCTACCTGGGAGCCAGTCTGTCTCTCGAGAACCTCATGGACCAAGAGGGGAGGGAGGGTCCCCCAAGAAAAATCGGGACAGGAGTGTAGACACGAACAGGCAAGAGCAGCTCATTTCGCCCATCAGCAGACAGAGCGGCCACGGGGGTGCTGGTCAGTGCCCGGGGCTCACTGCAGAGTCCCTCTGATCCCCAGGAAGGCCCCAGCAGGACAGCTCTCTTCTCCCTTCGTGGGGGTGGTTGCTCCACGTTTCTTAATTGCTTGGCTACAAATCTCCCCTCCAGAGAAAAAGGCCAAATGGGCTTCTGTGCAGCCACAAACCCTGATTTTTGGGGAACCCATTAAAATGCGTTGAGAAACCAGGGCCTGGGAGGGGGAAGCCACCAGCCCACCTCCCCAGCCAGGTGAACAAGCCTGCAGGGAGGAGCTGTGGTGTGCTGCTTGGAATGTTCCAGAGCCCCTCCAGCCGCCGTGCTGCTGTCTCTGCAAACCTGAGGCTGCCGGCCGTCGTGGGGAGGAGGGGGCGATCTTTTGGTTTTCTTTCTCCCTCCCCTCCTGTTTTGTTTTTTTTTTTTTTAGAAATGGAATTTTAAAACAGCCAGCAACCAAGGCAAACTCCCAAGATAACGGGCCCAACAATTTACATAATGCGAGAGTTCAGGAGGAGGACGCAAGGCAGTCCTTTTAAATTGTGTGACACAGTTTAAAGTAGGGAACCTTGGCTGTCATTAAACCACAGTCCCCCGAAACACAATTGTAAAGCACTTAGGGCCGCTTGGCCAATCAGGCCCCTTGATTGGCTGCATGTCCCTAACCCTGTAATCTTCCATCTGGACACCACACACCACAGCTGACGGCCGTCAGGCTGGTCCCCGGCTGACTGTCAGGGGCGGCCAACGTGCATTTTAAGAAATCTTACTTTTCGTTGCTTTGGTCCATGTTCTCAAAATGTCAGTCCTGGATAATGGGGCCCTTTGTTCCTGCCTAATCATGCCGGTCACCATGGAGGCTGCTGGCTAGGGGTGCCGTGGAACCCGTGGTCTGAACCCCAGACCTGCGTCAGCGACACCCAGGCTCATTACAACTTGGGGGACATCTCCATGGGCCCACCTGGGAATCATTCTTTCATCTGCAGTGGGCACCTGATGTGGCACCAGTGTCCTGCCAGCTTAACAGAGGGAATGTCACATAGGTGACGGAGGCACTCAGAAGCCGAAAAGAGCAGGCGAGGTGGCAGCAGGCAGCACACCAGGTACAGGTGAACGGTGGGGGGACTGGCAGGGCACGGGCCGGACATGGGGGAGACACCCCTCCAGGAACACTACCTAGGACGCTGAGATGCTGGGCTTCCTGCCTCCCCTCCCATCTCCTTCCAGCCAGGGGTGGATGGGGGGTAGCCTGGAAGCAGCCCCCAGAGGGACCCCATCTGTGGGACCTGTTCAGGCAGGGGTGACTCAAGTACACGTCCTCATGTTATTCCTGAAGACATTGAGCCTGGGTTTCTTAGATGATGTCCCTGCCATGGTGGAACTGGTTAACAGGTATGCACACAACTTGCAATACACATGCACACGCACATGCACACAGGCATGTACACACAGAGTACACACAGGCACACGGCCCCCAGATGCACTCCCCTCCAGCCGACCAGGCGCACAGTGGCTTTCCCAGCCCTGGAGGAGGCTCAGTGACAGCCCCAGGGCACAAGGCGAGCTGTGGCATGCCCTGCCAGCTCCCACATCCCAGCCAAGTCTTGTCCAAGGGACCTGGGTTCACCACCTGCTGGCCTGACTTTCCTCGTCCACAGCGCTCACCTCAGAGAGTGCCGGGCACACACGAGCCTCGACGGAGCGGCCTTTATCACTCGTTCCAGACCCCACTCCCTCACCACCCTCAATCTGCCCCCAGAGGCCCCTGAGGCTCAACACCCAGCACTGCGCACTGCTCTGCCCTGAGGGCTGGGCCCCGGACACAGCTGTTTGAGGCCCAGGCCCACCGGCCCAGGATGAAACACATCTCCCATCCATGTGTTTAGGCAACTCCGCGTCAAGGCCTGAGGGAAATCGCTCCCTTGAAAAGTTCTAGATGTTTGAAAAGTAAACTAGACACATATTGGTGATGTTGAAAGAGTCCTTTCCATGAGAAATAACCATCTGTAAACTCCTCACCTGGGCTGGTGAGCTGCAGGCAGGTGTCACCCATCAGCTGACCTCAGAACAGCTCCAGAATCTCTGATGTGTCCTCAGGTGTCCAGGATGCCCCCTTCTGAGCCAAGCTTGTGAGCGATCAAAGGTTCGTCCCCGACAGCTTCACGACGTCAGCAGTAGCTGCATTTTGTAACATTGAGAAGACTCGCTCCTGGAAATCGGGAGCGTTTTTCCCTGTGCGTTGACACGTGATTTCAGGTACCACGTTTCTGCGTGCTAATGCCTAGACATTGCAAAAGTATAGTATAGACCAAAATTATATACCTCTGCACACAATATCCCAGCAAGTGTAGCTTGAGTCAGTGTCTAATAGGTATATGGTGAAAATTTCCAGAAAAGGTGACATTCTTTGTTACTGCTTCAAAGGAGCTGCTCTGATGTTGGAGAAGAAAGGAAAACAGGGTAACAGGATCTGTGAGCCCGGTAAACCTCGAGGGCTCGGAAACTTAAGGTCTCGACCCCGTTTGATGTGTCCAGTGGGCTGGGGGGGCTCCGTGGGTGAAGCCCTTGGAAGGACAAACCTCCCTCTGCAGCTCCAAGGCTGCAGGAGATCAAGCTACTGTCTGCTTTCTCTCTGAAGCATAGAGCAGTGAGGTGGTGTCAGTATTTTGGGGAAGAACTGGTGTGTTGAACACCTTACAGCATGTAGAGAGATGGACGGGTGTGAAGAAACCCTAACCCATCACCTAACCCTGGAAAAGTTGCCCAGGGCTAACACATGCCCCTGGGAGTTTCAGATGTCCAAGCATGGCCCCAAACCCCAGCGTCCTCTGGGCTGGTAGGCTGGACCCTCTCAAATGGTCTACCACAGCACACACGGTTCTTGCACTGACCTGCTCCTACCCACCCACCCTGGACAGTCTTAGAATTGACCTGCCCTGGGAAAACCAAGAGGAAGGAAGACCACCTAGCAAGTAAGCTCTCCTTTCTATGTTCTGCACAAGGGAAATAAAGCACTTTCCAAACCAGAACTTCTGTGATGAGCTATCTGGCGCAATCCTCCATTTCTATGAAATAAATAAATAAATTTTATTTCTATGAAATAAAATTGCTAAAATAACAATTTTAATGCATTTTGTATTGGCTTAGTCCAGCCCTTTTCCAAATTTCCAAAAACAATGCCCCCAGATGAAAATGTTGCTGCTCACTGTGAGGTGGCATGCACAATGTAAGTATTTCACTCCTACAACTTAGATAAACAATCCCTCCTCATCCCCCAAATGTTGTCATGTGGCCCAATCAGAACTCGTTCTTTCTGTATGGGACCAACCCACGTGTTCAGGGCCTGGAGGATTTAGGGGAGGTGATTCGGGGAGAAAAGAAGCAGAGAGATGCATTGAACACCCCCTGGGAGGTGAGAAGCCACATGTCTGCCATACTCCAATCCCACAGCCACCTACCTTTCCAGGCAGATGTGAGGAGGAAGGTTGCCCATGCCCCCCTGCCATCTACATTACCAGTGAGACCCCAAGCTGGGTTCAGAAAAGAGTTTTGTTCTTCAAAGTGGCCCTCAGACAGTCAGGATCATGGTTAGATCCACATCCTTGCATTTCCTGAATATGATGTTAATTTCCAAGAATAAAGAGAAAAAAATTGAAACTGCAATAAAAAGAGGGTTACATTTTTATAAATGTATAAATTACCTATAAAGGAAGGATATTCAGGTTGGCACTTGATTTTTCAACGGCAACACTAAATGCAAAATAGTAATAAAGCCATATTCACAGAGTTACAGGTAAGGGATGAGGAATTATGTGATTATTCAATTATGGTTCAAATGATAGGGCAAATAAATCTGTATTTGGGTGTGCAAGGACTCAGAAACCATAAACTCATTTCGAAAGAATTACTGAAGCAGGCACTCCACACAAGTGAAAAATGAATTAGAATAAAGAACTTAACATGAAATACAGAAAAATGTGATGCTGAACAAACAGCAAAAGTTATCGTCAAGTCTAAATATCTATCAGTGATGTACTTGTAAAGCTGATGCAATGGTTAAACCCAGGGTTTTGAACACGTTTCATATGTTTTATCTCTTTTTTTAGTTGTTTGGGGCAGGAGAGTAAATTCAGGCCCTGTTTATCTGTCTTGACCCGTAGATTTCAACCAGTTTGTCTTATAAATTAAATTTTCTAAATGTTTCTGGTAAAAGAAATGCATTTTGGTTTTTAATATCAACACACGTTGCTCAACATTGACAGATGTCCTATGGATTCTAAAAAAACTTCTAAGTATTCATGGGGTATGATGTCAATCTATAATCTAGTCATCAAAAGGATGACACTTTTTTCTTCTTAATATTTATAACTTCTACATTTTATTGTCTTTTATGCTAATTCAGTGTTGAATAGAAATGGTGATAGTCTGCATTCTGGACTTGATCTTGGTTTTGTGGGAAAAATTCTAAAATGTTTTACTATTAACAATGAGTTTTGCTGTAGTTTGGAGTTTTATCTTTTTCTGTCTTTTTTTTTTTTTTCTTTTTTTCTTTTTGCTGTTATTTTAGAGATTTATCTACTTAAGGACAATTTCTTCCATTTCATCTTACCAAATGCTACTCTGCAAGTTTTGAGAAGATCCCATGGTTTTTCTTGCTTAATCTGGAAGGTTGGTAAACTAAATGAATAGGATTTTCTGGTGTTGATCCAACTTCAGAGGAACCGCACTGGGTGCGACCTTTTACATATGCAATGTGTTCAGTTTGGGGTTTTGTTCAGGACCCGTGCCCTGTGCACATGTACAAAGTCGGCCTGTAATTTTCACCAGGGATTCTATATTTTCATCTGCACCGAACTGTGAACACTTTGGAGCCCGGTCACTTGCAGACATGTGGTCTTCCTTGTCCTCAACACAGGACATGACCAGCATTCTTTGCATTCCGGCCACATTGCGGACATTTCTCACAGCCAGAGCAGGAGAGGAAAACTGTCGGGAAGATGGAGGGGGTCATGCTTGGGGCGGCAGCAAGGCAGACACAATGATGAGCATCCATGGGAGGAAGGGGTGCGGGGAGGCCTGATGCCTCCGTGGGGTAAAGGCAGAGGAGAGGGGGTGGCACCGAGGCCCCTCGACGGAGACAAGGGAGAAGCAGAGGTCCACGTGTCTACTCCGCCTCCTCTGGGCACCAAAAGTGGGCTTGGATCGATCGAGTGTAGTAGTGGTTCCCGCGCACTTTCATTACAGATGACTCTAGCGTGTCACAGGCGACAACCGTACACGCTGCCCAGCTTTATTCTGGCCAGGTCCAGATTTCTTATCTGCCAGGCGCAGAGCCCCTGGCTTCTCCTGTGCGCACACTAATCTTGCCTTAAGCCGGCCTGTGCAGGGATATAGCTTCCTTGTGTCAGGGACCTGGCCACCAACTGTATAAACTTTTGGCCTCTGTGTCTGCAGTTACTCCAAGTTCAGGAGAAGTCCGCAGCTCATCAGTTACTAACGAGGCTTGGCCCTGCTCCCATCAGCTCTGCAGAAACGCTTCTGGATGAACTTGGGGGCCGCACAGGGTTCTCTTTTCCTCTGAGCCCTCCACGCTTTCTGGATGAAAGTCGATGCATGATGATGATGATGGTGATGACAGTGATTCATCTAATCTCATCATGAGCTGGACGCTGCGCTAAGAACCACGTGTACATCATCCCTCATCTTCACTGCCTCGTGAGACCTCCTTTTACAGATGAGGACCCTGAGCTCCCAGAGCTCATGGAGGGCAAGTTTGCTTGAAGTAAAGCATCTGCAGTAGCCCAGGACCTCCCTTCTGAGTCCTTTCACCCCTCAGCCACTCCAAAGGGCAGGAGGAGCTGCTGCGAAGTTGGCAGGCGTGGCTGCAGGGCGGGCTGACGCTGCAGGAGAAGGTGCTCGGTCCCGACCTGAGCCTGGCCTCCTACATGTGCTCCTCCCAGCAACTGACCCCTGCGTCCTGCCGCTGCCCCGGGGGTGGGGGGAGGCTCCCTTCAACCAAAGGCATGTGCGTCCTGGGGAGGGGGCCCAGCTGTGGGCTCTCGACAGCCTGGGATTGGGGGGGCAGCACCTCACGCTGTCCACTGCACTGCTTAATTTCCAAATATTTGAGGAATATCCTAGTTAGATTTCTCATATAGCTTTCTAACTTAATTTCATTGTGATCAGAGAACATACCCTTTATGATTTCAATCTTCTTAAATCTATTGAGGCTCATTTTAGGCTCCAGCACATGGTAAATTCTAGAGTAGCTTATGCCCTTGAAAAGAATTTGTATTCTGCTATTGTTGGATGTTCAGTAAATTATCAGTAAACTCATGTAGGTTGATAGTGTTGTTTAGGTCTTTTGTTGTTGTTGTTGACTTTTGTATAGTTCTTCTATAAATTGCTAATACAGGGATTTAAAATCTCCTACTATGGTTGTGGAATTTCCTGTTTCTCTCATTAATCCTGTCAATGTTTTCTTCTTGTATTTTGAAGCTCTATTCTTAGCGAATATACACTTATGACTGCTATGTCTTCCTCAATAAATGACCATTTTTTATTATAATATTTTCTTCCTTTCTTTTTTTAAATGTTTTTCCTTTGTTAATTGAAGTATAATTGACATACAGTACTGTACTAGTTTCAGGTAGACAACATATTATACACTTCCTATACATTATAAAGTTATCACTACAATAAGTCAGTTACCATCTGTCACCATAAAAAGTTATCATACTATATGATAACTATTTGCTATTTGACTGTATTCCCTGCAGTACATTTCATACTGGTGACTCATTTCTTTTGTAACTGGAAGTTTGTGCCTCTTAATCTCCCTCACCCGTTGCACTCATCCACCCCACTCCCTCCTCTCTGGCAACTACCAGTGCTTCTCTGTATCATGAGTCAGCTTCGTATTTTATTCTGTTTGTTCATTTGTTATTTTTTTTAGACTTCACATATAAGTGATACCATACAGTGTTTGTCTTCCTCTGTCTGACATTTCACTTCACGTAATAACCCCCAGGTCCATCCGTGTTATCACAAATGGCAAAATGTATATCTCATAAGGGGTTAATATCCAAAATATACAAAGAACTCATGCAACTCAATAAAAAAACCAAACAACCTGGTTGAAAAATGGGCAGAGTGCCAGAATGGACATTTTTCCAAAGAAGACATACAAATAGCCAACAGTCACACGAAAAGATGCTCAACATCACTAATCATCAGGAAATGCAAATCAAAACCACAATGATATATCACCTCACACCTATCAGAATGACTATCATCTAAAAGACAAAAAACAATAAGTGTTGGCGAGGGTGTGGAGAAAAGGGAGTCCTTGTGCACTGCTGGTGGGCGTATAAATTGGTGCAGCCACTTATGGAAACAGTATGGAGGTTCCTCAAACAATTAAATATAGAGCTACCATGTGGACCAGCAATTCTACTCCTGGGTGTTTTTCCAAAGAAAGCAAAAACACTAATTGGAAATACATGCACCCCTATGTTTACTGCAGCATTATTTACAATAGCCAAGATATGGAAGCAACTTAGGTGCCCATCAACAGATGAATGGATAAAGAAGACGTGGTGAATATATATATATATATATATATATATATATATATATATATATATATATATATATATATATATATATATATATATATATATATATATATATATATATATAATCTTCTCCCATTCAGTTGGCTGCCTTTCCATTTTGTTGATAGTTTTCCTTGCTGTGTAAAAGCTTTTTCGTTTGATGTAGTCTCATTTATTTATTTTTGGTTTTGTTTCCCTTGTCTGAGGAGACATATCCAAAAAAATATACTGCTAAGACTGATGTCAAAGGTCATACTGCTTGTGTTTTTTTTCTAGGATTTTTATGGTTTCAGGCCTTATATTTAAGCCTTTAACCTATTTTGAGTTTATTTTTGTGCATGATATGAGAGAGCAGTCAAGTTTGATTCTTTTGCATGTAGCTACCAAGTTTTCCCATCATCATTTATTGAAGAGACTACTTTTTCCCCATTGTATATTCTTGCCTGCTTTTTGTAGTTTAATTGCCCATATAAGTGTGGGTTTATTTCTGGGTTCTCTATTCTGTTCCATTGATCTATGTATCTGTTTTTGTGCCAGTGTCATACGGTTTTGATTATTGTAGCTTTGTAGTATAGTTTGAAATCAGGGCGTGTGATACCTCCAGCTTTGTTCTTCTTTCTCAAGATTGTTTTGACCTCTGTGTTTCCATAGAAACTTTAGAATTATTTGTTCTAGTTCTGTGAAAAATGTCGCTGGTATTTTGATAGGGATTGCATTAATTCTGTAGATTGCCTCAGGGAGTATGGTCATTTTAACAATATTAATTCTTCCAATCTGAACACAGTATATCTCTCCATCTGTTTGTGTTGTCTTCAGTTTCTTTCATCAAATGTCTTACAGTTTTCTGAGTACAAGTCTTTTACCTCCTTGGTTGGTTTATTTCTAGGTATTTTATTCTTTTTCATGCGATTGTAAATGGGACTGTTTTCTTCATTTTTCTTTCTCTTTCATTTTTGCTGTATAGAAATGCAACAGATTTCTGTGTATCAATTTTGTATCCTGCAGCTTTACCAAATTTATTGATAAGTTCTAATAGTTTTGGTGGTGTCTTCAGGATTTTCTATGCATAGTATCATGTCATCTGCAAACTGGTAGTTTTACCTCTTCCTTTCCAGTTTGGATTCCTTTCATTTCTTTTTCATATCTGATTCCTCTGGCTAGGACTTCCAATACTATGTTGAATAAAAATGGTGAGAGTGGGCATCCTTGTCTTGTTCCTGATCTCAGAGAAAATGCTCTCAGCTCTGCATCAACAGCTTCTGGCCTGTGTTGTTCCTTGGGTGGAAATTTTGAAACTTGTAAGGACACAGGGTCACCTGACTATAGTTACTGAAATCAATCTTTGGAGGGACTACCTTAAACCAGGTCAAAACTCACCTATAAATATAGTTTTCAATGAAGTGGTAAAAACTTTACCAATAAAATGTGAAGTCCAGCACATGAGACGTTGCTATGTCTCTATCACAACATTTGGATTAAAAAAAGAAAAAACCCTATTGTTTATACACAGATGCTGAGGGATGTGTGTGTGTGTTTGTGGTATGTATTCATTTATTTCTTCAGAGGAAAAATATTGGGACTTATATCACTTAATCTTTTCCTCCCTGAAATACAGTTGAAGCTCCTTTATTCTCTATTGAAAAGGACAAATAATCGTTAACACAAAAGTATGGATCAATCTAAATACCAATGCATAGTGTCAAGGACCAGAGTGAAAGCAGAGGAAATCTCCGAATCCATACACTGTTTTATTGTTAAAGTGCTATGTGTTCACTTGGTACAGTTTTTAATGATAAAAGCATAAGAAGTAGAACATTTAAATTCCCCATGGTAACACTTCCCTTGTTCAAAACCTGGCTCCTCCATTTACACCTCTGTGAACTTCAGCAAGTAATTGAGCTCCTGCACCTCAGTCCCTTCATCTGTAAAGTGGGGATAACCCCGTGCCTTGTTGTTGTCTGGGTAACTGAGGGCATAGGCGTCTTGTGAGCCCCGTGCCCCATATCCTTGTCTCCTCGAGTTTTAGTTGTGGGTCCAGTGGACAATTTCCCCATTTGCTGCCAGGATCCTACCCCAAGTGCCCAGCTCACAGTCTCCACTTCTCTGCCTCTGGACTTCTTCCAAGGCCAGGAGGACTCACTCAGCCTGAGCATGGAGCACCCTGGAATGCTGGGGGCCAGAGGAGCTATTGTGCCCATAGGCAGAAGGCTCAGGGTCAAGACCCCACTTCCTGGCCTTTGAAGGGACCCTGTGAGGCCCCGAGTCTCTGTCCTGCTGGTGACACAGCAACCAGCTCATTACATCCCTTTAACCTGGCTTCCTATCTTCACAGCTCTGATCATTACCTGAAATTATCTTCTGTGTTTGTTTCCTGGGGACCAGTTACAGAAACGGGGACTGTAATAGTCATGAGTATTTCCTCCTTACTTTATGAATATACTTGTATATATAAATAAATCATACATTTGTGTTTTATATATTATATATAGCAAATGTCTTTATTTTGTCCCCTTTTCTCATCCTCTTATCACGTAGCATAAGATATATTGACTTTATATCATAGTGTTTAAGTATTGCTAACTTTACATCATAGTATTTAAATTACAGGATATCAAACAGAGCATTATACATGTCTTCTGGAGAAAGGGCCCATGTGTTTTCAGTTGTGTGCAGGATGCAGAATCATGTTAGGCAGACTTATGGCCTTGTTCCTGTCTACTTGGTGGTTAAAGATGGTTTAAGCAGGTGTGTGTGGATGCTAAGTTGATAAGGGGTGGACTTACGGTGGTTAATTTTATGTGTCAACTTGACAGGGCCAAGGGATGCCCAGGTATTTGCTCAAACATTATTCTGGGTGTTTCTGTGCAGATGATTCTGGGTGAGTCCAACATCTAAATCAGTGGGCTGAGTAAAGCAGATTGCCCTACCCAGTGTGGGTAAGCCTCGTCCAATTAGTTGAAGGCATGACTAGAACAAAAAGGCTGAACTTTCCATGAGAAAGAGGGAACTCCTCCCTCCTGACTGTCTCTGAACTGGGACATTGGATTTTTCCTGCCTTTGGGGTCAAACTGCACCATCAGCTCTCCTGGGTCTCCAGCAGGGTCACCCTGCACATCTGGGAACTTGCCAGCCTCCATAAGCATGTGAGCCAATTCCTTCTAATAAATCAGTCTCTCTCTCCCTCTCTCTCTCCCTATGTATATATATCAATTCTGTTCCTCCGGAGAATCCTGACAAATACAGACTTGGGTTACCCACTAGAATCTAAGTACAAAGTGCAGAAACTGTCCTTCATGGTCAGGGTCATATCCTCAACCTGCCAACCAACGGATGCATTAAAACCTCAGTCATGAGCTCAGAGGAGCCCACGGCAAAGAGCCCCAGAGGATCAACCACTTGCATCCCCAGATGAGGCTTCAGGTAAGCATGGGCCACCCCATGGGATGGAGCCAGGCAAAGCCCTCGTGGCCCACACACCCAGGTGGATTAGCTCTGGTGACATGGCAGAGACAAGGAGAATAGTTAACCCGTAAAAAGTGTCACTTTCACTTCCTGGGCCCTCTCTCAGCCCAGCTGCCCATCCAGACCAGGGGGACCCTGTCCCCTGCTCGGGGGCAAACTCACACGATGTTGAGGAATTCAGCATTTCCTCCGAGCTGAAGGCTGCTGAGAAGTTCATTACAAAGTTCGTGCATCTGGAGAGCTTCAAGTCCACTGGGCATGTGGGGCCTGCAGGACCTGCCTTTCTCCAGAGACGTGGGCAGGCTTGGGAGAGCCCCGCTAGCAGAGAGAAATCCCCCCTGAGAAAGAGAGAAGAACGTCCCAGAGAGGCCGGGTGAAGAAATCGCTTGGAAGGACTGGAAGACAAAAGGTAAAGTTAACAGCGTAATGATGGCACAATTTCCAAATATTATGTGAGAGGCAGCCTCAAGACAAATATTTTTGAATTTCTAATGGAAAAATGGCATTTCTTTTATTTATTTTTTATGTATTTTTGAGCGTTAACAAATAGTTCTAGTGATAATTAGCATCTTTGTATATTTATTGAAAACCAGCACTAAATCTGTATATTTACAGAAAAACGCCTTCGACATAGATAATAGCACAATTCCATGTTTGTGAATTGACAGTTTCCTCTAAACATAGAGTAGAAATTCAGCAATTGTCACTACAGCTGTTTGTAAAAATTTGACAATAGATAAATAATGACTAGAAATCAATCTTTTCATTAAAATGCAAGAAACAAAGAAATATCTAAAGGAATTTTATTATTCCTTTAGTAAGTCCAGGCTAGTCTTTAGGAAGCTCCTACGCATACATCTCGGCGTTGTTTCCATTTTTGTAGATCCAGAACCGTCTTTTGCTTTTCAAAGACGTGCATCGCGTTGGGCGGGGTGGGGGTAGGGGGTGTCTGGGGGGCGGGGCCTGCACACCTCCAACCCTTAACTCACCTTTAACACACCTTCCCGACTTTTAGTGGCTTACTGAAGGCCTGGGCTGCACACACACACACTCACATATACACACTGCACACACACTCACACACACACACAGATGGTGCTTCAGCCAAAGGGTTCACACTCCTTATTCTGTCCACTGACTGGACCAGCCAATGTGTTCTTGTCCCAAATAACCCCCTTCCTCCAAAAAAAAAAAAAAATCAAAACAACAAACAAACCAAAACTATTGCTTGTGTCTTAGCTGTTAATTCAGCGAAAGCATTGAGTTGGACATGATCTGCGCCTGAGAATTAGTTGTGTTGTGGGCTCTTCTCACAAAGAAGAGATTAGGAGCCACAATCAAGCAAAGATGGGGAAACACGGTGAACCACATTCTCTCTGGCTGTTCTCAACAGGAAAAGGTGGAAAAGCTCCATCTCCCAGAACAGCCGAGGTGCCTGGAGCCGACGGCACAACTAGACGGCGGAGGGCCAGCCTGTGGAAGAGACAGCAGAGGCCAGGAAGATCTTCAGTAAGAGCCTCCGCGGGCTGCGCGCCTGGCTGTCACCTTGTGGGGCTGTGGGCAAGGGCAGAGCAGACGCTGATCGTGAACCAGTCTCCACCCAATGATCCGGCCGCTGGAAGGCCCTTGGCTTGTGATTTCTGGCATTTCTTCCTCATTCCATCTTATCCACGGCATCCGTACACAGGCATGTGTGAGTGGACGTCCATCCCCGAGCTGTGGAGTGACCGATAAGGCGACCACTCACGCTGGGGGAACGGGATAATCACCATCACGAGAGCCCACAGAGTTTACAGAGCTTCAGTTTCAAAGCTTCCTTAAAGGATAAATATAGTATTTTCCATTTTGGAGCTGGAGATGTTTTCTTTCTCTTTTCCCTTCTAACCTTCTTAAATAGTCCATGCTTTGGATGAACTACAGCGGGCGTGTGACCTCACACAGGGACATTTTAGAAGTGTAGCAATTGCTTAGAAATTAAACAGCGAAGTCGGGTGTGTCTGGAAGCGTGGTGTCACCCCTTCCACCCAGACGAGGTGCCCTCGCCACCCACTGCGGCGTGGCCTCTGGAAGGAGACACTGCCAGAGCCACCTTGCCACCCCTCGTAGAGCCTCGGGGAGGGGGTCTGCACGGGGACGAGGCTGGTCCCCGTCCGTGGGCAGCACCCCGGCCGTGGTTGGGAGCAGAAAAGCAGAGCGTGGGTGGGTGGGGCTCTTGCTGACACGACCGTGTGACAGGTGACCCAGCCTGGAGGCAGGGGAGCCAATCATACCCGTCTGGAAGATGATTCCTGCCTCGTCCAAATGTCTTAGTAGAGAGGAAAGCCCTTGAATGCATCTTGTGAAGGTCTCCGTGCTGGGTCGTGGTGGGGATGGGCGTGCTGCAGTTGCTTGTCCGGGAAACACACGCTGACTCACGAGCTGTGAAACGTCCTTTCTGCTCAAGGCGGGATGCTGGGGATCCCAGGACACATGTGTGTGTGTGTGTCATGTGGTGTATAAACATGAGGAGAGGGCGGGGGAAGGACCAAGAGAACGTGGCCGAGTCACCTGGGGAAATGTTTCTGGACTAGCTTGCACCCCTCTTGCAAATTTTCAGTGAGACCCAGATGATTTTAAAGCTGCCTCTTCCCCGACAACTCCAAGCGTGGGCAAGGCTCGAGGGCGGCAGGAGCTGATGTCCCTCCCACCCCCTGCATGCAGGGTTCTGCCGGCCTCCCGCCCTCCTCCCCAGAGCCTGCATGGGGGTCAGCCTCACCAACCCACATGGCTGGCCGGGAAGACGGATGGCTTCGCAGAGGGAGGTTGGGTTCTGTTGTCAAAAGGAGGGGACACGGGCCTTGTCACCGGCCCCGAAACTCTACCCAAGTGGTCTGTGTGCTTCACTGCTCCTGGTCTACTAAGCAAAAGCCATCAGACCACGATCACCAGAGGTAAAAAAGAATCTGCAATTCCAACCCAAGTGGTCTCGGGGTTAATGAAAATCTGGGCTGCTAAAGCACGATTCAAACTAGCAATGCGGCCTCATGGGTTAGGAAAATGGTCACATTCTTTTCGAAGAAAACTATAAACTATCTTCCTATGTGTTTACAAAAACACTTATTTTCTGCAAAAATGGAAATGGACGTGGTCAATGAGTTTACTTTATCAAAATGTTCAGTGACATACAGTCATTGTGATAAAGCACTGAAATCCAACCAAAACCAAGCCCTTTAAATGAACTCAAACACATAAGAAAACATCAGACTGGTGTAAAAAGTGGGGTTGGAATCTTCCTCAATCCCTCCAGTGGTATCACTCAAAACAGAACCGAGTACAGGGGAGAAGCCCCTCAGAGCCCAAAGACAATCTCCAGAATAAAGCAGTATGGAAACAAACCTTTTGTGTACTTTAAATAAAGCACAGAGACAATCCCGACCCCAGACGGCACTTTCTGCATATTTATTTTCTGCCTTTTAGGGGCTTAGGTGATTGTAACATTTTAACACTGCTCTGGAATAAGTGCTTTTGTGAGAAGTTCATCCTCCAGGTTCAAATAGATTGACTTTCCTGGTAAAATTTTATTTTGCAATTATTCCACTTTTTAAAAAAATCTTCATGCCACAAGATGCACAGTCCAAAATATTTATGTTCCTGATTGTCAGCCTTTCCTTCTTAGAGATGTCAAAATGAAAACAAAATAGACAACTCATTTTGTTGAAGCAATACAGGCATATTATCACAGCAAGATTATAACTCAGGTGCACAAAACCTGCATTTTCAGAGCCCAGCAAGGAAGTGAGCAGGTGCTCAGAGGCACAGCAGGTAACTAATATCAATAAAGTAGCCCAGATTCGAGTTCCAACAACAGAGAAAGGGTCAAACTGCAACCCACAAAAGTGGTGAAAAACAGAGCTAAGGCCGAAGTCTCCCTAAACCACTTCACGTCTCCGGGAGAAGCTGCCATGTGGGGACACATCCTGCATCTCCTCCCGACGCCCAAGGCTCCACCACAGAAAGCCCAGGACTGGGTTAGGGGTGGAGGTAGGTCCACCAACGGTGACCGGAGCAGGATGGGTGGCCAGGCGCGGGCACCTCCGTGTAACACCCTGCCTCTCTCTGCAGCTCTCAGCCCGCGCGCCCTGGCTGCCCGCCCACGACCTGACACCCCCTCCCCTCCTCACCCTTGTCTTTTGGCCTCCTCCGTGCCCAGGTCTCTCCGCCTGGCGATGCTCTCTGTTCCAGAAACAACCCTGTAACAAAACAGAATAGACCTCAATCACACTCAAGGAAAGAGATACTTCACAGCATTTAAGCTCACTTCTGAAGGTGCTGAATATACATATAATTTGAATGCAAACGTTGTGTCTAACTCGACTTCCAGAGTCTGGCTCTAGAACTTAAACTACATACAGAGTTTCCTTCAATGAGTCAAGAGCAGGCCCTAAATATAGAACATGTTACGGGTTCGAGTTTGCATGGCTGACTTTCAGAGCAAAAAGAGCGCCGTGTTCACGTGCATGGGTGTGAGCTAATCCTGACCTGGACCACACACGGCCACCAAGGTGACAGGTGGCAGCCCCAGGGCCTCACCCAGAGAAGGCCACGACCCAGGTCTCTGCTCACAGGAAGGTTATGAGAGTTTGGGTTAAGTTTTAGGACATCAAGACGCTATTTTCAGATATGTGAGTCATCATAATGTTACCTGAGAAGACCGTCTCGGTCCTGAGGGTGACTGCACATGGACCCCGCCCAGCCTGGCACCAGGCTGAGCCTCAAACCCACTGCCTGCCCCGGGGCCAGTGGCACGGGCGTCGCAGCCACGGGGCTTGGCCCATGAGCAGGTGGGTGCAGGTCACCCAGAGCCACAGGGTGGCGACTCCAAGCCCCCAGACAGCCCATGGGATGGCATGGCTGGGGCCTTGGCGGGGCCCAGCACCCACTCACCTGATCCCTGGGGGCCCAGGGCTGGCGATGCAGCATCGCCGGACGTGGCAGTGCCTGGACCCATTAGGGACCAGACAGTCTGGATGCAGCTCCATCCCAAGTCTTTGCACGACCGCCCCGGGCATGGCACCCACGGTGGGTGAGGACTGACCAAGGGGCAAAGGGCGAGCTTCACGCCCGGCACTGTCCAAGCCATTGCCATCACCCCCAACCCTAGGTGTTCACCGTGTTACGGTTCCAGCCTGCCCTCCGCCCTCTGCCCATTTCTCAACCACCCCTGAGCCGACCTCTGGCCCCACACCCTCTGAGGACCCAGCCTCCTCCTGGGGTCGAGGTGCGTAGGGGTTGAGGCTCAGAAGTGGGTCCAGGGGATTCGGAAACCCCTGGGAACGTGGGCTCTGGTTTTCAGCTCGCTTCCAAGGGTCCAGGCCCCCTGCCACATCCAGCACCCTGACCATCTGGGGTCTCACTCTGACGTCCACACAGGCTGTGAGCGGACCTGCCCGGCCTGGTGTCTGCATCTTGTTGCTACTGGTGGCTCTGGGTGGGCCTTTCTGGGCCTGGATCCCACCCGCACGCGGAATCAGCAGGACCTCGGGTCCCCTGCAGCTCCCCTTGCAAGTGCCTGCTTGATGCTAGGAGCAGATGTGACCTCACAGTACCTTCTAGGTGGTGCCCGCTGGCCATTCCCCTCTGGGCCCATCCAGACCCGTGATGCCACTGTCCGGCTGGGCTCCTGCTTCTTCAGGACAATTCCTTCTTCTCGGTGCCAAAGTTTAATTCCTTGCAGGACCTGGCCTGTGCTGTGCAAATAAAACAGTGCTCCTTGTATGAAGGGAACTCGGTGTAATGTTCGAAGAAAGACGTAAAAGCTACTCTCTATTTAAACCTTGGAGACCATCCTCTGCCCCATGGGACAGCGGCCAGTGGCTCAGGCTGTGTTTGCAGGTACATGGAGGCCATCTGTGGCTCCTACAGGCTGTTCTGCTGGACTCCTCTGCTCGAGGGCACAGACTCTGATTCAGGACAAGGGCGGGGCGGGTTCTGCCCGTGATGGGGCCCCGGGGGGACCCCTCTCCAGAGCGGCTGGGGCGAGGCTGACAGCGCCCAGCCCCGCCCAGCCCCGGGGCTGCTTTCGTTCTGCGATGTGACTCCAGGGGCTGGGGAGACGCCCGCTGAACCCCGCACTCCCTCCCACCCTCTCCGTCCCCATGCATGGTGTCCACCCACTCGGAACTTTTTCTCTCCAAAGATGCCTCTTTGAAGTGCAAGCTCCCTTGGGTTGTTTCCAAGGCGTGTACTCACAGGGGCTGCCCCAGTGGCTACTTGCAGGCTGTCCACCCATGGGACAGGGCTGCGGGGTCTGGGGACAGAGCTGGACATGGGGTGGCAGCTGTAAGAGGGGTCCTCTCATGAGCTCCTTCTGCCAGTGACTGACACCCAACGCCCTCCACTGGCTCCTGAAGTGAGGGGTGGGGAGGCCGGGGTCACATCCAAAGAGAACAGATGAGACTGTACAGCCTCTGAGCAGGGCCTCCCCCGCCGCCTGGGGTGTTTCCACAGCCTCAACCATTGTTGCGGGAGGTTAAGAAATCTGATTCAGGACGAATATCCACAACATGTGACTTTAAGTATGGGTCTCAACCTGACTGAGCACCCAATGGCCAAATCCCGGACAATGTAAACTAATAATAACAATAGTGGTGTATTATATACCCCGGGAGAAAACAAATACCCAAGAGCTTATGCTGGTACAGATAAATCATTGCATAAATGAAGGAGAAAAGAGGCTCTTTCTTACAGTAGAATTCCAATGAGTAAACGCAGAAGGAAGGACAGAAACAGAAGCCCCATTGGCAAAAGCGGCGCAGTAATAACTGTCGAAGGCTGAAGTGTCAGTGGTGCTAAAATCGGTGAGAACATAATGAGAAACAGGCTATCTAGGTCTTTCCAAATATCTTCCCATGAAACACTTAGGAATTACAAAAGGAAAAGCCACCCGCTCACAACAGAGGGGCTGGTGGGCGGGACCCTGACGAGGGACCACAGCCGCCTTCCCCAGGAGTGACAGGACGTGACCCCCGGGGGCCTGGGAAGGACCCAGCGCCACTTCCGCGGCATTCTCACCAAAAATGCGTAACCTCAGCTTATTCATGGGGAAGCCCCAGGCGAACCCCAGCTGAGAGGCGTTCTAGAGAATTCCAGCCAGCACTCTGCAAACCGCCCAGGACACTAGAGGAATGCACAGTGAGGAACTGCCCCCGACGCAGCGAAGTGCAACATGGGGTCCGAGATTGGCTCTCGGACCAGAAAAAGACATTTGTGGGAAAATCGGTGACATCCGATCACTCATCAATGTACTGGTGTCAACAGTCTGAGGTCGATTCTGCACTGTAATTCTGCAAGATGCTTGCGTTTGATGGCGGGACCACCCAAAAGTATTGTGGTAACTATTTTGGAAGTCTGCATTATCTCAGAATGACAGTTAAAAGCTAAAGTAAGGCTGCTGACGAATGACTGTTTGTTGGGATCTTCACTCAGGACTTGCTTTGACCTGGGGTGCCACCTGCCCAGACCCAAGCGTGGAGGAACTGCTCGGCCCACAGTCACCCTGAGCACCTGTGCGGCTGCAGTTTCTTCTCCCCCTTCAAGGCCTGGTGTCCCCGGAGAGGGGCATGCGCTTCAGGTGGCGTTTGGGGTCAAGGTGACCCCAGAAAACTGCAGCCGGCTCTTCTGGTTCTTAGTGAGAGACTCTGAAACATTAACAGGCTTCAAGCCCTCTGCAAAAGGACCTGGGGGCATTTATCAACCTCAGATCGACCCTGGCTTTGGTTGGGCGTTAACAGGACCATGGGCCACCTGGCAGGAAGGGGCCCTCGGGGGCTGTGAGATCACGTCCACTTTCCATGGCTGGACAAGGAGACATTCGTGTTCTGCTCGGCATGGTCCTGTGAACCCCCTAAGAGTCGGCGACAAAAACCGGCAAGTGGGACGTCCCTGGTGGTCCAGTGGTTAAGACTCCATGCTTCCACTGCAGGGGGCACAGGTTTGATCCCTGGTTCAGGAACTAAGATCCCGTGTGATGCACAGTGCAGCCAAAACAAAACAAAACAAAACAAAAACCCCAGTGAGCTGTTCTATCAGGACCCAGGAAGCAGGAAAGAGCGCTCATCACCCCCGCTCCAGCCACTGAGGCCACACACGCCAGACACGGAGCTTCCAGGGCCTTCCAAGCTGCTGCACAGTGTTGTGTCGGAGTCATACCAAAAACTTGTCCTATCTGGCTCATCAGATTCCAGCCCACCTCTGGTGATTTTAGTTGCTTTAATTTAATTAACTTTAAAAAACCCGCAGCATATTGGTAAACAGCCTCCTGGGGCACATCATGGGGATGGGTAACGACCTGCCCAATTACAGGAGGGGTCCTGACCCCCCGCACCTGGTAATTAAAATTGCTAATCACCAGCAATTTTCTGGCTGGGCTTTAGAGGCTGGAGAAACTGTTTGACCCTTTGCCCACGGCGGGAACAATGTTTGCTGTCCATCGACGGGTGCTTAGCCAAGCCTCTGGCCCTGCCTATTAAGTGCCACTAATAGGAAATCAACAAAAGAGCCGTGACATCTGCGGGGGCGTCCGGGCCCCAGGTCTGAGAGCACAGGTGCCTCGCAGGGCTGCCAAAGAACGCGTCGCCGAGCAGGGAAATCCAGCGGTAATTAAGCGGCTGTATTTCTGCAAAGTTGGCAGCCGTGCCCAGCAGCCGGCCTCCAGGCCTCCACTGGGTCCCAACCCCCGGGGGAGAGAAACACCAGGCGCCTTTTGTCCTGAAGGGCCTTGGACAAAGGCACTGGATGCGGGGTTTTTTTTCTTCTTTTCTTTTTAATGAAGCTTCCCCCTGCTCCAGCACAAGTGGGAGAGGTTGGGTAGGCTTTTCTTTGGTGGGGAGGTTGGGGTTTTCCTCCGTCGTTCTTAGAGGTCGTTGCTGGGTTGAAGGGCTCACAGGCCAGACGCTGTGATCTGCTGCTGAGAAAGTCCTTAACCAGTTCAAGCCCCCAAGATGTGGCTTCCGAGGCTCCTGGTATCAGCACAGCCCACGCCAGGCTTCCTAACATCATCTCCTGAGAACACGCCACCCCATACATCACTGTCCGCCTTGCCGCTTAAGGATGAAGTGGTCCCGGGTTAGAAATACGTGTTCAGAGTGGCCTCAACTGCTTTGGCTATAAAAACAGTACAAGATGGAAATTTGGACGGAGCTGTAGTGCGGGTGCTGTGATCTCAGACTCCATCACCAGGCAGCCTGCAAAGGAGAAGACGAGAAATTTCATTCCAGCCGAGGGTGCTGACGAGGTCATCATTCTACACATCTTCCGTTGGTCCTTTATGAAAAAATAAAGTGAAATCAAATGTCATAAACTTAAAAACAAGGATTCTGAGGGAAGCATAAAAATAAAAACAATAAAATGAGACGCTTTGCCTTGCATGTTTTCGTCCCCACTTGCCTTTCTCTTAGCCTCCTCTCCCTGGAGCCCAGGGTGACCGGTGTGGTGCCTGGTGGGGAAGCGGGCAACTGGCACCAGCAGGACTATTCTAACCAGGGCTGTTCTAACAAGTGGAGAAGGAGCTGGCATGACCAGAATCTTCCTGAAGCCACAGAGTCATCACTCAGGTCTGGTTTCCATGCGTTCCGTGGAGGGCACGGCTGGTTCTGGAACTCAATATGCGAAGAGCTTGCAGGAAGCAGAAGATGGGGCTTCCTTCCATGTCCCCAATTTCCTCTGCTGAGTTCCTGCTCAGGGGCCGGCCTGGACTCTAAGTCCCTGCAGAAGGTGATGGGAGGGGTGGCCTCTCCCACATGCCCTGGAACCGGACAAAACCCACACCCCGGTCAACCCTTGTCCAGAGCGAATGCGACTGTATGCTCCAGGGGCAGACGTGGTCCAGTTACTGTGGTGCCCCCCGTGCCTGGAGGTTAGGAGATGCTCAGTAGATGCTTGCGGAGTGGATGCAGGACAGGGCCTGACTCCTGATCCCCCTGGCCTCTGCCTGACTCCTCAAGTAGCTGGGGCCCTGCGTTTTCTTCCCAAGCCTTTATCCTTCTCAGACTGGATGTGTCTGTCTATTCTCCTGTCCCCCAACTTTTCTGCCCTAGACCTCACAAGCCTGCGGCTCATGACCTGTCCTCTCCCCAACGACCTCACCGCCACCCTCTTTCCAGCGTCCCTGTTCTGTCACAGCCGAGCTCCACACCCACCATCCCCAAAATGTGACCATCAGACCCCCAGGGCCTCCAGCACCCTTTCAGGGAGTCAGTGAGGTCAAAACTCTTTCCATCACAACGCTAAGACGCAGCTTGCCTTTTTCACTGGGTGGACACAGGCGGTGACGGACCCAGAGAGATGGGGGGCAGACTGCAGGTGCCTGAGTGTGAACCAAGGCAGGGCACCAGCTGTGCATCTCACCGTGCTAGTGCCCCACACTCTCAGGGCAGGAGGGAGAATGCCAGTTTCACTTAAGAATGTGCTAATGAGGCAGCACAAATTATTGTGTTTGTTACGTGTTGACCGTGAGCACAGGCAGGGGGGCTTCTGGGGCGGGAGAACTTTGCCCTGGGCTCCTTTCTCTGAAGGGCCTGCACGTGGTTGAAGGCTCCACTGTCGCCATCTTGAAATTCTTGGTAACTGTTTAACAAGGGGCCCTGTGTTTTCCTTTTGCCCTGGGCTCTGCTAATTCTGTAGCTGGTCCTGAATTAAGGCCTTTCTTTAATATTCTTTTTGATAAAATTAAGTTAGACGTGTGCCTACAGTCCTTCTGCTACATAGCAGTCTCTGGTGGTCGACTCGGGAAAGAGCTGGTGGGATTGCTTGGGTTGCAAGCTAAACTAGCCACCTTTTCATGGAGTATCACTTTTATGTGAAAGATCACTTCCTGGCAGATCAGCTGCTTATCCAGACACAGTGATCTGGTAGACATTTTCTCCAAAAAAAAGGACAATGTAAGCCTGTCACTTTAAAGAAAGTAAATGACAGTTTTGTTTTCAGTGATAAAATTTGAGGTTTCAAGCAAAAATTCCCAAAAATGGGTCTACCACCCTGAGCTTCAAAGATTCTTCATACCTAAAGGCTTTTCTGATGAGGTCAGTGGTGATATTAATGAATGTGACTTTTTGATATTGTATTATGAAATGGGTCCACATTTGCAAGCTCTTTGTAAGTCAGTGCACGGGCAAACGATCTGTTCAAAGTCCAGTGGATCTTAATGTAACAGAGCATGAGCAGTTCCTCAATGTAGCTTTAGGTTCCACATTGTAACTAACTTTTTAAGAAACTACCACTTATCGCGTTGTGGTGTAGCATCAGAGCAGATTATCCACATTTACCTGAGAAAAATGCTCATTCTTTTTCCAACTATATGTTGGAGGGAAGCTGAATTGTCTTATACTACAACCAAAACAGCATACTGAAGAAAGTGATGAGAATTCAACACCCTTCTATCTAAGCCACACATTAAAAAGATTTGCAACATGTAAACCAAGACCATCTTTCTCATTAAATTTTATTTTGGTTTGGAAAATATCACTTTTCATAAAAATATGCTACCTATGTTTACTTATATTTATTTTATACGATTTGTTATTATTATTAAATATATATATATATATATATTTTTTTTTTTTTGGTGGTACACGGGCCTCTCACTGTTGTGGCCTCTCCCATTGCGGAGCACAGGCTCTGGACGCGCAGGCTCAGCGGCCACGGCTCACAGGCCCAGCCACTCCGTGGCATGTGGGATCTTCCCGGACCGGGGCACAAACCCACATCCCCTGCATCGGCAGGCAGACTCTCAACCACTGTGCCACCAGGGAAGCCCAATATTTTCAATCATTCAGTTTTAATATCTATTACTGTAACCATAGATAGATATAACTCATGCAAACAAATGCTGTTTGGCATCTCAATAACTGTTAAGAGTGTAAAGCTGCCCAGAGGCTGAACCATTTGAGAACTGCTGCTCTTCCCACTGCATCAGTACCGCCAAACCACCATGTGGCACAAATGGATGTATCTATGAAGCAGGAACAGACTCACAGGCAAAGAGAACAGACTTGTGGTTGCCAAGGGAGATGGGGAGCAGGGGAGGGAAGGATTGGGAGTTTGGTGTTAGCTGATGCAAACCATTATATACAGAATGGAGAAACAACTATGTCCTACTATAGGGCACAGGGAACTGTGTTCAATATCCTGGGGTAAAGTGTAACAGAAAAGAGTATGTATGTGTATAACTGGGTCACTCTGCTGTACAGCAGGAATGAACGCAGCACTGTAAGTCAGCTGCATGTCAGTAAAATAGATTGGAAACCCCGCCGTGTGGCAAAAGCAGACCCACTCCATCCAGGAAGCAGAGAGAAAAGCATTGTCTTTTCTGTCTGTCATTTCCACCCCACAGTGAAAAGCCAAGCTTCTGTCTCTTGGACACAGAGGCCCGGCTTCCTGAATGATGATACAGCAGCACTCCTGCAAGAGTTGCGCAGCACCAAAGCCCACGAGGGCCTCCAGATGTGGCCTGGGTGATCTGGACACATCTGCAGGAGGTAAGTGACTTCTTTCATGTTAACCATGAATCAAATTAAGGGACTTCCGGTTCTGGACAAGATGAAGCAGACACACTTCTCTCTAATCCTCCCACTGATATATGGATTGTATATCAAACAAACATGGAATGGTGGGTACAGGTGGAGAGAAGAAGACAGGCAGGCCATGGACATCAGGACCCGAGGGATAACACGGCACGTTCTCTTTGCTTTGTACATCCCAGCTGAGAAAACCAGAAACACCAATGGGCACGAACAAAAAAAGTGCCAAGAAAAGTCAGTTCTCTCTAACCAAAGGATCAGGAAATGGGCCACCTGACAAGACAGAAGACCTTTAGAGGACAACAGCCTCCTCCAGCCAAGCACCAGCAGAGGCCAAGCGGGGAGACTGGACCATACCCCCAACCTGGAGGAATGAAGTTCCCCAACCCCCTGAGGGGGTGGTGTCAGTGGAGGCCTTTGGGGAGCCTGAACTCCCAGCCCTGCCCTGACTCATGTGGTCCCCTCTCCTCACCCCCAGGGGTTGATGGAGACCCAGTGAGAACACTGAACTTTCCCCTCAATCAACAGCACAAAGCAACAGCCTCAGAGGAGGGCTGCTAAAGCAGAAGATTAAAATACGAACGAGAGTCTTATAGCATAAGATGTCCAGGACACAACTGAAAATCACTCTTCATAACAAGAATCCAGAAAACCTCAATTTAAGTGAGAAAAGACAAGCAAAAGACACCAACACAAACCTGATATGGATGTTGGAACCATCTGACAAGGATTCCAATGCCATCATCATAAAAATGCTTTGGCAGATGATCACCAACACACTTGAAACAAATGTAAAAATAGAAAGTATCGGCAAAGAAATAGAAGACATAAAGGGAACCAAATGGAAATTCTAGAACTGAGAAACAGGGTAATCAAATCAAACACTCACAGGGTGGACTCCAGAGCAGAATATAGATGAAAAGGAAAGAATCAGTGAAGACAGAGCAGTGGAAATCACTAAGTCTGAGCGACAGAGAGAGGCTGAAAAGAGGATGAGCAAAGCCTTCTGTGGGCCCAAAACAAAAATCTAATGTTTCTGTCACTGGAGCCTCAGAAGACAAGGAGGAGGAGAAGGCAGACAGTATTTCAAGAAATAATGACTGAAATCTGGTGATAAATGAAGAAACTTTCAGAATCAAGAAGCCAAGCAGGGGCTTCCCCGGTGGCGCAGTGGTCGGGAGTCCGCCTACCGACGCTGGGGACGTGGGTTCGCGCCCCGGTCTGGGAAGATCTCACGTGCCGCGGAGCGGCTGGGCCCGTGAGCCGTGGCCGCTGAGCCTGCGCATCCAGAGCCTGTTGCTCCGCAACGGGAGAGGCCACAACGGTGAGAGGCCCGCGTATCGCAAAAAAAAAAAAAAAAAAAAAAAAAAAAAAAGAAGCCAAGCAAAGTGCAAACAGGATAAAGGCAAAGAAGTCCACACAATAGTCAACCTTCAGAAAGCTGAAGAGGCAGAAACTAAGTCTTGAAACAGCCAGAGAGAAACGATGCCCATTTACAAGGGGAAAAACACAAGGCAAAGACAGCAAATTTCTCATCAAAAACACTGGAGACCAGAAGGAAGTGTCACAAGTGCTGAAAGAAAAGAACCATCAACCTAGGATCTTATTTCTTCAGGAATTAAGGGGAAATCAAGACACTCTCAAGGAAAATGAAGAAATTTATTGCCATCAGAAGAATAGACAGAGGCAGTTCTCTAAACAGACAAGAAGTGTTGAAATAAGGAATCTTGGAACATCAGAAAGGAAGAACAGAAAGAATGAAAGTAAGGGTAAATACAATTGACTTTCCTTCTCCTCCCGAGTCGTGTCACTCATGTTTGTCGGCTGAAGCAAAAATGACAACACTGTGGTTTTCAGTGTATGTGGAGGAAAGCTCAAACGGAGGAGGATAGAGAGACCTAAAGAAAGTTTCTATACTTCACCTGAACTGGTAAAATGACACCAAAACAAAATGCATAAAAGAATTGTATTAAATAAAAATGAAATAATTCAAGGATTGCAGAAAATTTCAAAAGAGAAAACTCACTGACGATGGAAGGAGGAACTCACAGGGTGGCCACTGGGATGTCAGCTGGGAGTGGGACAGGTCGGGAGAGGACACATCCCTCTGAACCCTGCAGAAGCCAGCTGAGGAGATGCCACCTCCTGCCCTGCACACGGTGAGACAATCAGGCAACCTCCACAGCCCCTTGTAAAATGGAGTAAGAATTTGAAAGCCAACAATAAACGCTGGAGAGGGTGTGGAGAAAAGGGAGCCCTCCTGCACTGTTGGTGGGAATGTAAATTGGTGCAGCCACTATGGAGAACAGAATGGAGGTTTCTTAAAAAACTAAAAACAGACCTAACATATGATGCAGAAATCCCCCTACTGGGTATATGTCTGGAGAAAACTCTAATTTGAAAAGCTACATGCACCCCAATGCTCATAGCAGCACTATTTACAACAGACAAGACATGGAAGCAACCTAAATGTCCATCGACAGATGAGTGAATAAAGAAGATGTGGTACATATATACAGTGGAATATTACTCAGCCATAAAATGGAATGAAGTGCCATTTGCAGTAACATGGATGGACCTAGAGATTATCATACTACATGAAGTCAGTCAGACAGAGAAACACAAATATCATATGATATCAGTTATATGTGAAATCTAAACTATGACACAAATGAACTTATTTATAAAACAGAAACAGACTCACTGGTTAGAAAACAAACTGATGCTTACCAAAGGGGAAAGGTGAGGGGGAAGAATAAATTCAGAGTTTGGGATTAACATATACACACCACTATACGTAAAATCAATAAACATATTATATAGCACAGGGAACTCTACTCAATACTGTGTAATAACCTATATGGAAAAAGAATCTGAAAAAGAATAGATATATGTAAATGTATAACTGAATCACTTTGCTGTACACCTGAAACTAGCACAGCATTGTAAATCGACTATACTCCAATATAAAAGAAAAATTAAAAAAAAATTAAAAACACGGAAAAAATTGCATACAAAAGAAGTAAAATTTTTAAAACTAAGAAAGTACGCATATTAAAAATGATAGTTTTCCCTTCCTCTTTTCATTGATGAAGTAAACACCATTAACAGTTTGTTGTGTACTCTATGCTTATAGAAACATAAATATATGTTATATATATATGTATATATAGTAGGTTAATAGGTAATCATACTTTGTATA
>RJWK010003507.1:0-47349 GCA_004363435.1 Platanista minor
TTTCATTCTACTTTAGAAGGTAATTTGAATCTACGAATAAATATTTTCCCAACTATGAATGATTAAAATGATACATATGATATGACATATGATGTCATACAGTATACTATATATTGTTAATTATGAAAACTTGAACTAAGCAAAATTATATGCACAATATATATTAAAAAATAGGATTTTCTTTCAAATAGCTTCTATTCCAAATTTATAACTTATTTAAGGAGTAATTAAGTAATATGGAAATGCTGTTAAGTACCAAAGAAATATTACTTTCCTTAAGTAATGAGGGGCCAACTCAGAATACAAGAACATCTGCTTAAGCAGAATGGCAAACATCCTTATATTTGGCAACATAAGCTACCCTAATCATAGCGCAAAATGTTTTCATTTTACCTCATACAAGCTCAGTAATTAAAGCATTCTGATTTGTTATGTTTACAAAAATCTATGCGTTCTTAGTTCATTGCATAAATGAGCCCATGAGGTTTTGCCTCTCATATAATGTATTCATTAGTTTGGTTTCCAACTTTTATCCAGAATTATAAAATTTCAACTAATCAGAAAAAAAACATAAACATCCATCTAAATAACATTCTTAATTATTTTTGTTTACATAGATTCTGGGTGGTATGTTTACTGATCACATTGCTTTGTAAATGGAAGAATTCTTGTATGAATTTGTGGCATCATACTCATGTGGCTCAATAGGTCGCAAAGCAAATTCTTTCTTTAAAAATTTACAGAACTGATGAACAAGGAAGGTACAGCTTTAAAGTCAATTATTTTATCAAGTGTATTACCAAATCATTAAAACTAAGTGTAGTTTTGCTCCAGAGAAAAACATGGAAAGGAAATGTTTCCCTATCACAACATTTTCTTCATATGTTTGTGTCGAGGATTCATGAGATAAGGCATTTCTGCACTCAAACAAGAGAAGAAAAAGAAAAATTCTTGGAAAAAAAGAAAGACAAAATTGGTTTCTAAACTAAAAATTACAAAGAAAAGAGGAGAGAGTAAAGAACGATGAGGACATAGGCTGCAGTCAAGTTCTGAATCTGAGACCATTCTGTAACTCACTTTACAATTGATCACTGTAGTCTGATTCCCAAAAGGTACCTGGAAAAATTTTGTCATGCAGAGTTGTGAGTTGGTTAGCGAGGATGAGCCTTAGGCTGGAACTTGCAAGTACTCACTGTACATGTGAGGGAATAAATATCTCAAGGAACTCACTTCAATAGTCCCAGAGGCCAAAGTAGACAGGGCTTCAGAAGCTACATTCTTGTGTTCATTTCATGCTTCAGTCAGGCAGCCCTTTATTAGGCAGCTACTGTGTTCAGAACACAGCAATGGAGAATAACTGTTAATGTGACCATGTGAGTTTTGGCCCTACTGCCACTCACCCATGTGGCCATAACCTCAATCAGAGATTCAACCATGATCCCCATTGCACCTGTGATGATAGGATGACTCCTGGCAAATTGGATAGAAAAAAAAAAGAGTTTGCTTTTGAATTCAATTTGCTATGGTTATAGAACCAATCATTGTATCTTTTATCATTTGTTAAAAGAATTCAAGGTACAAGGGCTATTGTAGCAGAGGGCATGTAGTATTCATAAGGCACCATATAGGGAAATACAGAGGCCCAACAATCCAACCAACTTGCTTGATCTCTTTACTCTCCATCACTTTCCACATGTCAAGTGTCTCTGTCCTGGTGTCTCTTCCTCGTGAGAAAACACAAAAGGCAATGAATAACCCATTATCCACATAATAAATTTTAGACTCAGTTTTTGTCTGTGAAAAATGAATAGATATCTTTGGAGCCAATTTTACAAGTCATAGGTTTCAGGTCCTGTTGTCACTTACTTTGTGAACTTGGGCAAGTTATTTAACCTTTCTGAGCTCAAGTTACCATGTCTATGAAATTGAAATAATAACAGCTAACTCAGAGGGTGCTGTTAGTCCAAGGCTGAGAGTGAACAGGCTTTGGAGACTGCAAAGTATAGGAAAGTTTAAACTATTATTACTGATCATAGTCTCTCTTTTCTGTCACAGAATGTAGATAAAACTGGAATTCTTTTTTTATGTTTCCATTTAGTAAGTCAAAACAAAGTTTATCCATGGAAAACATTGTCCTTAGGTGCCCAGAACTGGAGATGGACATAGTTATGACTTAAATGGTTCCATTTCAGTCTTTAAATAGAATATTCATAGACAGAGAGGTTACTGACTTCATAATGTCTAATGGGCTTTATTTATTTTGAGCTGGAGAACCTTGTGAGGTGTAAGCACAGCATTAAACTCTCAATTTCAATATCACTTTTTTCCTAGCCTATATTTAGCCTTGAGACTTGAGGTCAAAGTTGGGTATGTCCGTATAAGACCTTTGACAATCTTTTTGTGTAACAACAGACAAAAACATTTAACAAGACAATATCCACAGGCATACCAACCCTACCACAACCATTTTTTACCCTCTAAAGGCAAATCTGTCTTCACCCGTGGAGAATCTTCTTCTTTCTTACTTTCAGTGAAGAATTCTGACATTGCCTCATCCATTCCTGAGAGTCTGATAAAGAGAAGTGATTCACGAGGACAGAGAATGAAAGGGCTAAAGAGAGGGAGGAAGAGAAAAATAAGAGAAAAGAAGAGAGGAGGGGAGGAGAGTAGAGCAGGGAGAACTGGAAGAGTAGGAGTGGTTGATCTGTACTTCAAGTGTAAAATGAACTCTTTGGAAGAAAGAAATACTAGATATAAAAGGAAAGAGATAAGGACTGGAAGAGAAAGAGAAATCCCTACCTTCTACAAAGCTTTGGATTAGTTACTGAGAATGAAGAGAAATAAAATTAAAACTTTGGGAAAAAGTAGTTGTTGCCATTGGAAAGAAATGGAAAGAAATAAGAATAGAGGATCTACGATGTATATCATTATGCCCAGTGAGTACAGGTTTAGTTTTAATTTCATTTATCAATTTTTATTTCTTGGGCTATAAGTCTCAGCACAAAGATGGGGTATTGCATGATCCCAGCTATAGTCTGTTGACATTTTAATGTTTTCAATGACAAACTACATCAACAGAAAATCCATATATCAAAGGATGTTCCTTAACTATTTAGTCCATTGAAATTGGTCCAATTTGGGGTGGAAATCAAGTATATTTTATACAGGCTGTGTCATAGTGTGCATTCTCATATTCTTGCTTTCTCACTACAGTAATTTCATACTAAAAAGACAAGCAAAAAACAAAATGCCTCATCAAAATTAAGTGAATAAAGTTATATTCTATTTTCTCTAAATTATATTTTAGATAAAATTATCTACTTTATTTAAAATGTTATCTAAAATATCTGCTGTAGAATTTTAGTGATACTATTTATTGTTCTTTCTCTGCTAAGACCAATATCTCTTACATTGAATGAAAAGAAAACTTGATTTGATTAGCCTGGATGAATGGCATCACTTTGAAATTTCTTTATCAAATAAAATACTATTGAATATTTATTCAGCACCCACTGTGTGCCAAACACTGTCCATCTTTTAAATCATTTTGTGGAACACTAATGGTCTCTCAGTTGAATTGAAACTAGGATTTAGCCACAGGACATTGGTATAGACAAAAACCTTTCAAGCTGAAAAGTATTATTTTATAACTAAGAATGGCCCTTAAATATAATTTATTTTCTTTATTTTCCAAGTAATTCTTGAAATTTATTGCATTAGTCATACTGTAAGTGAAATATATAGAATTGTTTTTAGCTCTGAAAAACAGGTTGGCCTATAGTGCCCATATTTTTCCAATGCCACTAATTCAAAACACAGTAATTAAACTTAATTAAATCTGAGAAAAAAAATGTTGTTTATTTAGTTCTAAGGACCAGAGCTAAAAATGACCAGTAATAGTGATATTGTTGGAAAAATGTTTCTGATGATCATGAATTGGCATAATGACTTGTGTTTCTTGGGAAAGTAAGTGGATGGATGGGTAGGAATAAACAGATGTCATTTTCTAATCAATATTATATGCTTTAACCATGTTAGAAAGAAAATAAATATCGTTTTGCTATAAATATTCCATGTCCTAAAAACTTGAAGAGACATTAAAGCCAGTTATGAACTATTCTTTCATACCAGAGCTCTATGTAACCTAGCTCTCAATAAGATGAGAAGAGTAGCTTACAGACAATTTGGTCTAAGAGACTAAGAAAATTGATATTCCAAGGACTTTGATACTACTGAAGTTTGTATGGTAAATTTAACCTTAACTATTATTTAAGCCCTCTTTTGGAACAGTGAACTTGCTTTTACTGACTTATAAAAGCTCACCTCATTGTTTCTAAAGAGACGATCCCATCTTAACAGGTTATTAATATTGCCAATGCTGTTTTACTCAGAAACAATACTGGTGTGAACATATTGTAAAGTGAATACTATGCAGTTAACTGTCATAGAAAACTAATGCAGGAATAACAAAACACTATAAATTCCACTCGTGTGTTATCTGAAAAAGGCAATTTTATAAGCTGTAAAAATCAGGATGTGAATATAAAAATATGACTTACTAATATGGGAATCCTTTGAACTGGATTTTCTTTATCGTTGGTTTGAATACTTGACCTTTGAACCCACTTTTGGGCTCTATGATGCTATGTGGAAATATGAATGACTGTACAACTCATTATGATTAAAGTGTGCATTTTCTAGGAGGGTTGAAGCTCAACCTTTTCCTTTTTTCTTATTGCTCAAATATTATAAATGAAATTAATGATTACTGTATGAAGTGATTACCTAAAAAAATAGTTTGTTTGGTTTTGTACTTGCAGTAAGCTTTAATTAGGAAATTATATCAAGAATGCATGGGTGGGCTTCCCTGGTGACGCAGCAGTTGAGAGTTCGCCTGCCGATTCAAGGGACACGGGTTCGTGCCCTGGTCCGGGAAGATCCCACATGCCACGGAGCGGCTGGGCCCGTAAGCCATGGCTGCTGAGCCTGCGTGTCCGGAGCCTGTGCTCTGCAACGGGAGAGGCCACAACAGTGAGAGGCCTGCATACCGCAAAAAAAAAAAAAAAAAAAAGAATGCATGGGTGAGGAAAAAGGCGTTTCCTCCCTCTAGTTTTGAACTTGCATTCTCTGCCCCCTTAAGGACCTTGTGCTTATCTGTGTGCTCCTCTATTTCTAGCATGCTGAATCCCACCCTCACCACTTATCCCTTTTCCTTTAAACCTTCTCATGTCCATAAAGCTGTTGTATTAGTACTTTATTCATTTTTGTCTTTATTCTGATATTGTCTGACACAACATCCTTACCACCCTTCACTTCTGTATCTCTACTGCACATTGGGACCTGAAAGTCTACACATTAAGATAATTAATAATGTTCTTCCCAGCCCAAAAGCCCATTTCAATCATGCAAATTTAGAATTTTTGGAATTTTGACTAAGTTATTGGTCATGTTCTCTTTGTTTTTATCTTGTTTATATCTACGACACAAAATTTTCCTGGGTTTCCAAATTCTCTCATTCTTTCTCTTCTTAAAGTAATTCTCTAACTCTTTTATTTTTTTCTCAAGATATTCATAAAGAATTACTTACTTTCATCTTTTGCCTTGACCTTTCTACTATATAAGAAGTTGTAAGGTTTTAATTACTTACTGAGCATGTGTACTTTAAAGTTTTGCTGTCCCTTCAAACTCAACACTAAAAAAAAAAACAAAGAAACACAGAATTCCTTGTCAAACCATTTCCTGTTTTTCTCTTTGCTATTTCTCTTATCACCCTAGAGCTATCTGTGGTATCTTGCTTACTTCTATATCCCAGAACTGCCGCACTTTGTCTATGCTATATTTTTAAACTTCTATTTATCTCTTCTTTCATGTTCCTATTACTTCAGCTCTAAATAAGTCATTTATCAGTCCTGCTTCAATCACATCAGAGGAAGTTTGAAAAGGAACTTTGTCAGATAACAACTGTAAAGTGAAATACAATGGTCACTACTACCACTATACTACTACTTCTATACTAACACTCCCACTCCCACTACTACCACCACCACCATTGAAAAATTCTAACTTGTCTCCTTGCTTAATGTCTCCCCATTCAAATACATCCTGCATCTAACAATCTGATTGATTTTCTGAAGATAATCACAATACAGAATAATCCTAACTTTAAATTTCAATATCTCCTCATTTCTTACTATAATTCCTAGATCTAATATTTAAGATTTCCCATAATAAGACCAATCTGTTTGCCTTACACATGCTTCTTCCTGACGAAATCCCTCATTTTGCATGTATACCAAATATGCTATTTTTGTTACCATCCTTGTTGTAAAACTCTGTTTATGTCATTCTCCATGACTTCACTTTTTCATTTATGTTTCCAAATTATTTTACCACTCACCTCTTTTGTACTTACTTTCTGAAGTAAGAAGCTGATACTTATTTCACACAACACTATTGTAAGTGTTTTCTATGAGTATGTTTTGAATATCACCTTAGTTTTAAATTCTTTGAAGCAAATAAAGATTTTAATAATTATTCTATTTTCCTCTGATGTCCTAGAACAGTTGACTTTCTGAAAATATTACTTTGCTATTAATGTATTATTTTCAAAAACAAACGCCCTACTTTGGAGTAAAATAGAAAATACTATAATATCACTTACATATTCATTCTAAAAATGTACAGTATTCATTCAATTAGTTTTCTCTTAAATTTTGTTTGAAAAATAATTCCTATGAGAATATTAGTATAATAATTTTTAGTTTATACAGTAGAAATATTCTAGAAATATTATTCTGCTAACATATTTCTTTACTATAATTAAGAAAATTTTATGAGTTGAAAAACAATTCATAGCTTGTCAACTGAAAGAAATAACCAGAATTTTAAAAACCTGTCATGATTTCTTGATCTACCTGGACTGAAAGATAGAAAAGGATTGAAATGATTTTTCAGTCATTGACCATTTCAGTCATGGTCAACTGACCATGATACCTGAGTTAATTATTACTAAGGACGTGGGTATGTTTTTGTAACGCTAGTCAGCACACTTGCAAAACCATGACTTTGGGTAGTGGAATGTGTGTGGACCAGGACAAATCCTGTTCCCATATTAGAGAAATAGCTTAGAGCACTGACTCCAATGATGGAGGCTTGCTAAGATCCTTGAGTATATGACAGACAGAATACTAATTTTTGTTATTTAGATTTGTTGTAAAAAAATTATGCATTTCTAGAAAGCATTACTTCTCCTTTGAAATATTATCTGTACAACATTATGGAAAATATCCTAATTCATTTCTAATACTTTCCTCATTTTAAAATTTAATAGTGAACATATAAGAATTTTACCTTCGATGAAAAGATTAGTAGTAATTGTATGTGCCATATACTATTACTAATTCTTAATTTATATGAGTTTATTTAATACTGACAACAATTCTATAAAGAAAGTACTATTATTAACTCTAATAAAAATGAATGGATTGAATTTTGTTTCACACTTTCCTAACTGATATCATCATTAAATATTTAAGATGTTATTCATATTTGCTTTTATAGTTTTTATCCTGGAAATCACTAATGAATACAACACAGCCAAAAAGAAGCAAAAGAAAACAAACAAACAAAAAATCTTTTCCCTGAAAGGAGGTGTTCAAAATATTCTTTTAAATAATTTGGCGTTGAATGAATCCAACCTTCCTGGTGTTTGGCAGACTACAGAAAACATTCATCTTTGAAACAAGAACAGAACAGACAGTCCCAAGGGCAGATTGGTTATGGAATCTTTTCCAAGTAAGCACTAAAAAGTTCTCCTGTGAAGAACACATGTGTCATGGAAGAAACAAGCTGCTTACATTTTCTAAATTTTAGAATTTTTATATTACTATTTTCCTAATTTAATAAGCTACAGACCTAAAAAAAAACACAAAGAAATTTATAAAGCGGTGGGGAGATGAAAATGGTCAAATGAAAATATCTAAAAGATACTGTACTTTTGCAGTTTGAAATACTAGGTTTGTATGATTATCTTCTGACTTATAAATTTTTATTTAAAAATGACAGAAGTCTGAAAAACTTGTATTACTGGAGTGATTGTTATTTTATAGTGATGACTGATACTAATAATCCATATGAATTGGCAGATTTTTAGAGATATTCATGATATAGGCTGCCTTTTCATAAGTATTGTTTTCACAAAATTGCATTTTGATAATAATGAAATAGTAATTTCTGAGTCTCCTAACAGCCTGTGTATTCAAAGGTTGCAAAGTACTATAACTGACACAATTTTTAAGAATACAAAAGCACATATTAGGAGAATGTTAAGGATGATTTTATTCTAGAACTGAGCTGTCCAATACATTACCAGCCACGTGTTTAAATGAATTAATCTTTTAATTAATTAAAGTTAAATAAAAATAAACATCCTGTTATTGAATTGCACTATGCCCATTTAAGTTCTCAGGAGTCATATATGGCTAGGAGCTGCTGTATTGAACAGTGCAGATATCAGACATTTCCATCATTGCAGAAAGTTCTATTGGACAGTGATGTCTAGAGTTTCATTCTTTTTTTTTTTTTTTTTTTTTTTTTTTTTCTGCCGTACGCTAGCCTTTCACTGTTGTGTCCTCTCCCGTTGCGGAGCACAGGCTCCGGATGCGCAGGCTCAGCTGCCATGGCTCACGGGCCCAGCTGCTCCGTGGCATGTGGGATCTTCCCGGACCGGGGCACGAACCCGCATCCCCTGCATCGGCAGGCAGACTCTCAACCACTGCGCCACCAGGGAAGCCCGAGTTTCATTCTTTAAAATGAAAATTGTATACCTTACTGAATGCAAAATCTTGTAAGAACTCAATATTTACATATAATGTATAATAAAAATCAGTATGATATTTATTTAAAATATAATAAAACAATTTATCAGCATGCTCTAATTTTATGCTAATTACTTAATCTCATTTTTAGAGAATTTTGTATAGATCAATATAAAGATCTTTACTTTTCCATATCTTAATATTTTAAATATATATAACCAACCCCTCTGCATATACAGTACCACAAAATAGCTAAGCTTTACTTAATATTACATTCAATATTTAAAGTATAATCATCTAGTTTTATACTAAACAAACCTCAAATATTTTCATAACGTATTGCTTTCAAATAATTTAAAATACCTTGCTTAAACCTCTGAACTAATGTTAACTGAGAAGGAATTGGACTCATGGAAATCTTCAGTTTTTAAAATTCATTGGTTTCTGAATTATTGAAGCACACTAAGTTTAAATTGAACTTAAAATTGGAAAATTACTCCTATTCCCTGCTTCTAGCTTCAAAATAGCCAAAGGGGTTTTGCTCAAAGTTATTAGTCATTGGAATCCAGGAATTTTAATGAATGTTCAAAGGTTAGCTTAACTCTAATGTTTACAACTTTTAATATATTCATGTAAATTAGATACCTAACACTAGAAGGAAGCTACTTTTAGAGACAAGTATAGCCATCCAAGGACTGAGAAATTATAATTCCCTTACAGTTTTTCATAATTATAGTTGGGTAGTTCAAGTGGACTGAATTCTATACTCATTCAATTAGTACCACAAATTCAATTCCCATCTTGTTATTGAAAGAGATCTAAATATATAAATGTAGAAGTAGATATGTAGGCAGCAAATGTAATGTTGAACAGAATTTGTCCTCTTTTTAAGGATTGCAGGCAATAAGTGCACTCAAATTCTATAGAAGATGGCACTTAACTGCAGACTCTTTCTTTTTTTCTCCAGAATGTCTTAAGATACCACTGTACTGTGTCTCTCAAACTCACTGCCCCCTACAAGCCCATATAGGATATTACTTGAAAATAGAAGGGGATAATTGAGATCTTTGAGTTGTAGGCCTACAAGAAAATGCTTTGTAATTTCTCCTCTTCTCTCTGTGGAGTGAGGTAGAGTGCCAGCCTCCTTAAGCTAAACGAGTCAGGTTCCAGAGAATCATTTCATAAACACTGGAGATGTTTTCTATAGAAGAGATTTATTACCCATCACACAGTGGATGTTTGCTAAACTATATAAACTGATGAGCTTATGGCAATAAGCTGGTGGTCCCTGGAGTTTGGAGTGCATGTAAAGAGAGACTGGTACATGCCTCTCAACTATATAATTCTGAACAGCTGGGAGGCTGGCAGCTACAGCTCACCAGTTTAGGTTATGAGGAATAAAGGCAGTAGAAGGCAAGCCAAACTTCCTTTGTTTGGCATGACAGGGATGCACAGTTTTCCCTGCATCAACCAGACAGTTACTGAAGAAGATAGATGGTTAAAGCCATCTTGAAAGGTATTACACCCAAGAAAATGGACTATTGGGATGAAGGATTCTAGCAATAAGCTTTTGTAGAGTATGCACTGCAGGAGGCCAGGAGCTGAGGGGATCAAATCATAAAGGTTCATGACTTAATTACAGAATCATCAACTATGAAAATTCCTTGGAGGTTTCTAAGAGGTTTGAGAGATAAATTTTCAATATTTCTCCTACAGAATACCAATCACAAAGTTTCTCTTTATGCTTCCTCTCATGGCTCTTGACTCTATTCCAAAAGAATTAGAAATAGCAGAAGATGGATTAAACTTTCTTATTTACAGGAGATCCCTAAGATATGACTCAGACACTAGCTGGAGTGAAGTGGAGGAGGGGTGAAGGAGTAAGAACTATCAGTTGCACATTATATATAATGAACTTTTAAATGTGGACATGGCAAGCTGTTTTAATTCCTGAACATGACTTGAAAGCTCTGGGATTTTTCCAAGATGCTGTCATAGGGCAAGGAAGAGAGCAAATCAAGCATGCTTGGAGGCAGGGGTTGTAGAAAAGTAAAGGTGTTTCCTCCTTGTTCCCTCAACAAATTTAAACCTTTCGATACATTTGTTACACACATATAAACCAAATTATTTTCTACATAACCATCTCAAAATGGGTGTCATTTGTCAAAATGGGAAGTGGATGAGAGAAGATGGATGGCTATTGGTAATTCATCACTGCTACAAAAAGGAAGAAAAACGTTGAAAATGCATAAGGTATGGGTATGAGTATTTATCTTAGGTTTTTCAAGTCTACTCAAACAATTTTTGTTCAACTCCTTCCAATTTTAAAATCATGTTCTTTAATAGAGAAGAAGGAAGTTGAACAGTTTTGTTTTCTCACTGTTATCTGTTAATATTGTACTATTTCACTTAGAAATATGTCTAACTTTTCTTTGTTTTTTTTCTTTTTACTTTTACTTCCAACATAGCCCAAAGGTTTTTTGTTGTTATTGTTTGTTTCCTTAAGTATTTCCCTCCCTCAAGTGTTAGCTTATATTAGGATACATTTTTCTTTTACCTTTCCTTATAAAATTTTGTTATTCTTTGTCTTGTCCTTCAATATATACCCTTTTTTTCTATATTTTGTACATGTTCTTCTAAATTCTAAGCTTACCAGAGAAATATGAATATTTCTAAATATCTATACCTATTTTTCAGTTTCCTGGAATCATGAGTTATCAGTTTAATAGCATTCTACCAATTTGATACACTTTTGATCTTTTGTTACATGGTTAATCTTTTAATTTTTAAAAATGTTTTACTAGACTATAGGGTATATGTAATGCCTAGAGATCCATTTTTTAAATATATTTATAAACTATAATACAATTGGGTAAATCTCTTCCAAATTTCCAGTCAATTCCACTTCAGCAAGCAGTTCTTTAATATGAGTTAAAATACAAAATCCTATATTTTCATTTTGCAAAATGTGACTAACAAAAGTAAAGTAAAATAAAAATGTGAAATTCTTCATCATTCACATATTTTCCTTGATGTAAGATTTTTCACAAAGCCTTATATATTTTTCTCCATATGGTTAGGTAGGATTCCACCTTTTCACAAGATTTCCAGATATGTTTCACACTTTTGAAATAGTCACCTAAATATTTATCCCCATTCTCCCACGTCCTGAGTTGCGTAGATTTTTTTAGAAATATGTAAACATTTTTGAAAAAATAGTTGTACTCATTTGCTCCTTCCCTTAGAACTTTGTTTCAATAGAAGACTCCCTTAAATTTGACTTGGTTAGCTGGTTTTTAAGTAATTTTTTTGATTTTGTTCTTATTGATGTTATTCTTCATTAGAATATATTTAGAGAATTCAACTTATATTTTTAGTTATAAATTATGCTTTTATTTTGGACCAAATGAATGACCAGTTTTGATAACTATTCCAAGGATGGATTGATACATTTGTATTTTCTGCTTATAGGGCATAAAGATCCTCCAAACAAAATATACATGCTCACTTGTGTAATTATCTCTTTCTGATATAGTTGTATTCAAGCTGCCTATTATGGCTATCATTTCAACAAATTTTACTAATATTTCTAAAGAGCTTTAATTTGGACAATGTGAATGTGACAACTTCATACCCCAGTTCTTTCGTCTTTGAAGAACAAGTGAATTCTTCCTTGTAAAACAGTTTAACTATATCACTTAATGATCTAATATACAATTGATATGTAATGGTACTAATTGTATACAATTGTCTTAACAAAGTCTTTTATACTACATTTAAAAATTGTATATCCAATCAAAAATAGTTCATTATATTCAGTAGTCTAATGCAATTTACTTTTCCACCCAAAATATTTTTGACATTCTACTGTATCAGTTCAAGTATTCTAGTTCATTTTTAATGCTCTACGTACAGAATTTATACATACACACACAAACACACACACTCACATAATACTGAGATTATCTCTAAATTCTTCTTTTATTGACATTTAGGCAGTTTCATACACCTTTTTATCATTACATGATATGATTTTATGATACTTTTTATAAATGTCTTTTTATGGATGTGGGCATATTTTCTCTTGTGTGTATAACTAGAAAAGTAATTGCTATCTATTTGGGCAGGCATGCCTACATTTGCAATAGATATTACCAAATTATTCTTCAAATCAGCTGTCCAATTTGTACTTCCATGAGCAAAGTATGAGTGCTCATTGTACCTCATATCTGCTAGTGGTTGGTAATCTCAGGCTTTTAAAGTTTTGACAATCTAAACAGCATAAATAAAATCACATTGTGATTTGATTTTGTATTTTTGTAATTATCAGTGAGGTTGAGATGGAATGAAATGGACTTTTAACCATTTGTGCTTATATTCATGACTTGCTTCTTCTTGTCCTTTGCACATTTTTTAAAAAGTTATTCCTCATTTCCTTATTGATTTGCATAAGATTTAAATTTTACACTTAAGATAATAAAACTCCTTCATTCATATACATTGGAAATCTTTATCCAGTTATTATGGTCTTTGATGCAAGGTTTTCTTTTTTCTCCCCTTTTACATAGATTTTATTTTTCAGAACAGTTCTAGTTCATAGCAAAATTGAACAGAAAGTAGAGTTCCCTTTTATCTCCAAAGCCCCTCCATGCACACAGTGTCCCCACTATCAACATACGACACCACAGCATTACATTTATAACAATCAGTGAAGCTACACTGACACATTATTATCACCTTAAGTCCATAGTTTACATTAAATTTGACTCTTGGTGTTGTATTTACATTACATTTACATTTTGAATTACATTTTGTGTTAATTCTTGTGAAGGGTATAAGGTCTTTGTCTATATTCCTTTTTTTTTCTTTTTCCAATGTGGATGTCCAGTTGTTTCAGCACCGTTTGTCGAAAAGACTATTTTTCTTCACTGTTTTTCCTTTACTCCTTTGTCAAAGATCAGTGACTATATATATATATATGTGTCCGTTTTTGAGTTCTTTATTCTATTTTATTGATCAAATAGAACTTGATCCATTCTTTTGCCAATATCATGCTTTCTTGATTATTGTACCTCTACTGCAATCTTGAAATCATTTATCAATAGTATCAGTCCTCTGACTTTGTTCTCCTTCTTTAATATTGAGTAGACTATTCTGAATCTTTTGCCTTTCCATACAAACTTTAGAATTAGTTTGTTGAGGGACTTCCCTGGTGGCACAGTGGACAGAGTCTGCACTCCCAATGCAGGAGGCTGGGGTTCGATCCCTGGTCAGGGAACTAGATCCCACATTCATGCTGCAACTAAGAGTTTGCATACCACAACTAAGGAGTCCACGTCCTGCAACTAAGGAGCCTGCCTGCTGCAACTAAGAAGCCCACCTGCCACAAATAAGTCCCAGTGCAACCAAATAAATAAATAAATATTTTTAAAAAACAAAAGAAATAGTTTGCTGTTATCTACAAAATGCCTTGGTAGGATTTTGAACAGATTGCACTGAATCTATAGATCAAATTGTGAAGAACTGACATCTTGAGAATATTAAGTCTTCCTATCCATGAACATAAAATATCTCTCCAGTTACTTAGTCATTTGATTTCTTTCATCAAAATTGTGTAGTTTTCCTTATATAGTTCTTATACATATTTTGTTAGATTTTTACCTAGTATTTCATTTTGGGGAGTGCTAGTGTAAATACTATTATGTATTTAATTTCAAATCCCACTTGTTCATTTCTGGTATGTAGGAAAATTATTGATTTTATATACTAAACATATTCTGAAATCTTGCTATAATGGTTTATTAGTTTCAGAATTATTCTGGTCAATGATTTAGGATTTTATACATAGACAATTAAATCTTCTGCAAACAAAAACAGTTTTATTTCTTCTTGTGTAATTTCTGTTTCCTAGGACTCCCTGTCCAGTGTTGAAAGCAGTGATGAGAGAGGACATTTTTTTTCTCTTTTTTTAAATTTTAAATTTATTTATTTATTTATTGGCTGCGTTGTGTCTTCATTGCTTCATGCAGGCTTTCTCTAATTGTGGGGAGAGGTGGCTACTCTTCATTGTGGTGTGCAGGTTTCTCATTGTGGTGGCTCCTCTTGTTGCAGAGTGTGGGTTCTAGGCAAACGGGCTTCAGTAGTTGTGGCTCGTGAGCTCTAGAGCGCAGGCTCAGTAGTTGTGGCGCACGGGCTTAGTTGCTCTGCAGCATGTGAGGTCTTCCTGGACCAGGGATTGAACCTGTGTCCCCTGCATTGGCAGGCAGATTCTTATCCCCTGTACCATCAGGGAAGCCCTGAGAGAGGACATTTTTGCCTTGCTCATGATCTTAGCAGGGAAGCTTCAAGTTTCTCACCAGTAAGTATGATGTTAGCAAGTTTTGTTTGTTTTGTTTTTGTAGATGTTCTTCATCCAGTTGAGAAAGCCCCCTCTCTCCTTAGTTTACTGAGCATTTTTATCATAAGTGAGTGCTGCATATTGTCAAATGCTTTCTCTGCACCTACTGACATAATCATGTGATTTTTCTTCTTTATCCTGTTGATGTGATGGATGATGCTGATTTTCCAGTACTGAACCATCCTTGTGCACCTAAGATAAATACCATTTGGTTGCAGTGCATAATTATATTTATACATCATTAGATTTAATTTGCTAATATTTTGTTGAAGATTTTTCCATTCACATTCATGAAAGATATTGGGCTGTAGTTTTCTTTGCTTGTAATGTCTTTGTCTGGTTTTTGTATTAGGGTAATTCTAGCCTCATAGAATGAGTTAGGAAGTATTACCTCTGATATTATCTTCTGGAAGAGATTGTAGAGAATTGGTATAATTTCTTCCTTTAAATGTTTGGTAGAATTCACAAGTATGCCCATGTGGGCCTAATGCTTTCTGTTGTGGAAGAATATCATTTATTGATTTATTTTATAGATATAAACCTATTGACATTGTTAATTTGTTCCATTACAAGTTTTTACAGTTTGTGTCTTTCAAGGAATTGATCCATTTCTTCTAGGTTATGAGTTGTGGGCATGGAGTTGTGTATAGTATTTCTTGACTATCTTTTTACTGACTATGGGATCTGTAGTAATATTCCTTTTATTTCTGATATTACTAATTTTTGTCTTATCTCTTTTTTTTAGTTAGCTTGGCTAGAGGCTTATTAATTTTACTGATCACTTGCATGAACCAGCTTTTAGTTTCTTGATTTTCCTTATTGATTTCTTGTTTTCAGTTTCATTGGTCTCTGCTCTCAGTTTTATTATTTGTTTTCTTTTTCTTGCATGGTTTCAAGAAGTCAGATGTAATTCTTATCTTTGCTCCTCTATCAAGGTGATTCTTCCCCTTTGGTTTCTCTCAAGAGTTTTTCCTTTAGCTTTCATTTTCTTCATTTCAAATTTGATGTGCCTAGACTAGTTTTTTGTTTTGTTTTGTTTTTGTTTGTTTTTTTAATTTATTATTCTTTGAGCTTCCCAAGTCTGTGTTTTGGTGTCTGACACTATATTCGGGAATTTCTGTCATTACTGCGCAAATATTCTTCTGTTTCTTTTTCTTCTTCTTCCGGTGTGGCTGTTTCAGTACATTACACATTGTGTAATTATCCAACATTTTTAGATATTGTTCCACTTTTTACTCTGCTTTTGGTTTTGGAAGTTTCTACTGAAAAATTGTCAGACTCAGGAAATTTTTTTCTTCAGCAGTGTCTGATCTACTAAGGAGCCCATCAAAATCATTCTTTATTTCTGTTACAGTGTTTTTGATCTCTAGTGTTCCTTTTGATTCTTTCTTAGAATTTCTATCTCTCTTCTTACATTACCCTTTTTTCCCCCATGTAATCTACTTTATCCATTTGAGTGCAAGCATATTATTCATATTTTTGTTACATTTGTGGTCTGATAATTCCAACATCTTTGCCATACCTGAGTCTGGTTTTGATGCTTGCTTTGTTTTCTCAAACTGAATTATTTGTCTTTTGATATGTGTTGTAATTTTTTTATGGAAGCAAGACATGACATACAGGATAGAAGGAACTGTGATAAGCAGGACTTTAGTTATGTAGTGGTCAGGTTTAAGGGAAAAGAAGCATTCAATACTTCTATGATTAGGCCTCTTTAGGCCTCAGTCTTTTGGTAAGCTCTTGCCCCTTGACTGTGAAATTCTCAGGTTCTTCTCAATTTTTTTTTTTTTCACTCCCTTAGGTGGTACAGATGACTAGAAGGAGCTGGATTTGGATATTTCTTTCTCTACTGGTTGATTGGACTCTGATAAAACTTCAAGAGTTTAGGCTCTGGCAAAATAGTTTCTCTTGAATCTAGGTCTTGATAATTGGAACAGAATGCTTTTATATATTTCAAAATGGTTAGTTTTTCCTTCCCCTTGCTGAAAGTCTGAGGGGAGTTTTCTTTAATCTTCACTGTGAGAACCTGGTAGATCTCTATGAGACAAGCTCCTGAAAGTGTGCATGACCACCCTCCCACCCTGGTCCCTGATGACTGATGACTGGGTCCCCCTAGGCTTTTGACCTCTCAGGGTTTTCCACACTGAGCTACCAGCTATGCATTTATTTACAGTTCAGATTATCCTACTCAGGTACTAGTTCCCATGAAGGTTTCTGCTCATAGATTTCTGCTCTGGTAAGTTGTGATTCTCTGTATGTGCTTGTCTCTCCAATTTTGGGCCAGTGGTTTCTCCTGTGACTTGACTTATCTGACAGATCTAAGAAGAGCTATCAATTTTTCAGATTGTCCAACTCTTTCCTTCTTGTTAGGACAGATTGGTGACTTCTAAGATCCTTACAGGATGGATCAGAAGTGATTGAAGTCTACTAATTGATTTTTTAAATGTTGAAACAAGCCTCACATTACTGATATAAACCTCTATGTTGTTTTAAAAAATTGATGTTTGTATATATAATTTAAAAATCTTTTGTTTAAGAATTTGATGATTATATTAATGAGAGAAATTAATCTATAACTTCCTTTTCTAATGAAGTTTTTCTGACAATTCTAAAAGCATTTGTTCATTTGAAGATTCTTTATGTAAATTTAATTTAGAAGGGTATTTTTGTCCAATATTTTCTTTTTTTAAATTATTTTTTATTGGAGTATGGTTGCTTTACAATGTTGTGTTAGCCTCCACTGCACAACAAAATGAATCAGCCATACACATACAGATATCCCCTCCCTTTTGGACTTCCCTCCCATTTAGGTTACCACAGTACATTAGGTAGAGTTCCCTGTGCTATACAGTACGTTCGAATCAGTTGTCTATTTTATACATAGTATCAGTAATGTATATGTGTCAATCCCAGTGTCTGAATTCCTCCCACCCCACCCCTTTCCCCCTTGGTATCCATACATTTGTTCTCCTTGTCTGTGTCCAATATTTTCTATTTAACATTTATTTTCATTCAACATTTTAAAATTATTTCATTGTTTTTAGGCTTCCATTATTTTTGTTATTTGTTTTGAGAAATTGTTTTTCACTTTTAATATTTCTCACTGAAGATAATATATATATCCCCACCCTCGCCCGATTATGTTTCAGATTTCTCTTGGTCTTTAGTTTTGAGTAATTATGATATAACATCTATGATATTCCTAGATGTGATTTTCCCTTTTTTTTTTTTTTGTGGTATGCGGGCCTCTCACTGCTGTGGCCTCTCCCATTGTGGAGCACAGGCTCTGGATGCGCAGGCTCAGCGGCCATGGCTCACGGGCCCAGCTGCTCTGTGGCATGTGGGATCCTCCCTGACCGGGGCACGGATCCGTGTCCCCTGCATCAGCAGGCAGACTCTCAACCACTGCGCCACCAGGGAAGCCCCCTAGATGTGATTTTCTTTATATTTATTTTACTTGGGCTTACAAAACTTCTTTAAACTGTTGATTGATGGCTTTTATCAGTTTTTAAAACTTTTTAGTCATTGTCTGTTCAAATATTTTAGCCTCTCTTCCTGGGATTCCAATTATAGGTACATTAAATCTATTCATTATATTCTATACTTTTAATGGTCTTGTTTAAACATTGTGATCACTTGTTTTCCTCTCCAATTTTTTATTTATGTATTGATTTATAATACCGTAATAGTTTCAAGTATACAAAATAGTCATTTTACATTTTTATATATTCCATAGAAAGTTATTATAAAATATTGGTTATATTCCTTGTGCTGTACAATATATCCTTGTAGCTTATTTATTTTATACATAGTAGTTTGTACCACTTAATACTCTACCCCATTCTTGCCCCTCCCCTTTGCCCTCCCCCCACTGGTAACCACTAGTTTGTTCTATTTTTGAGTCTCTTTCTGTTTTGTTATATTCGTTTTATTTTTTAGATTTCACATATAAATGATATCATACAGTACTTTCTTTTCTGTACCTGACTTGTTTCACTAAGAATAGTACCCTCCAGGTCCATGCAAGTTGCAAATAGCAAAATTACATTTTGTTTCATGTCTGAGTAGTATTCCATTGTATGTACATACTACATATTCTTTATCCATTTATCTGTTGATAACATTTAGGTTGCTTCCATATCTTAGCAATTGTAAATAATGCTATGAACATTGGAGTGTACATATACTTTTGAATTAGTGTTTTGAGGTCTTCTGGGATATATAACCAGGAGTGGAATTGCTGGGTCATATGGCACTTCTATTTTTAGTTTTTTGATGAACCTCAATACTGTTTTCCATAGTGGCTGCACCAATTTACACTCCCACCAACAATGTACAAGTGTTCTCTTTACTCCACATCTTTGCCAACATTTGTTATTTCTGTTCTTTTTGCTGATAGCCATTCTGACAGGTTTGAAATGATATCTCATTTTGATTTTGATTTGCATTTCCCTGATGATTAGTGATGTTGAGCATGTTTTCATGTGTCTGTTGGCCTTCTGCATGTCATTTTTGGAAAAAATTCTATACAGGTTTTCTGCTCATTTTTTAAATTGGGTTGCTTGTTTCCTTGATATTGAATTGTATATGACTTGTTTATATATTTTTGGATTTTAACCTCTTATCAGTCATATCTTTTGTAAATATTTCCTTTCATTGAGTGGGTCGTCTTTTGTTTTGTCAATGGTTTCCTTTGCTATGCAAAAGGTTTTAAGCTTAATTAGGTCCCATTTCTTTATTTTTGTTTTTGTTTCTTTGCCTTAAGAAACAGATCCAAAAAATATTGCTATGATGTAATAGTCTATATTTTATTCTAAGAATTTTATGGTTTCAGTTTTTACATTTATCTCTTTAATCCACTTTGGGCTTATTTTTGTTTACAGTATGAGAAAATGTTCTAATGTCATTGAATTATATGTAGCTGTCCAGTTTTCCCAGGACCACTTATTAAAAAGACTGTCTTGGGCTTCCCTGGTGGCGCAGTGGTTGAGAGTCTGCCTGCCGATGCAGGTGACACCAGTTTGTGCCCTGGTCCGGGAAGATCCCACATGCCGTGGAGTGGCTGGGCCTGTGAGCCATGGCTGCTGAGCCTGCGCGTCCAGAACCTGTGCTCCACAACGGGAGAGGCCACAGCAGTGAGAGGTCCACGTACCACACACACAAAAAAAGACTGTCTTTTCCCCATTGTATAATCTTGCCATAATTGTCATAGACTAATTGAACATGCTTTTTTTTTTTCTGGGTTCTCTATTCTGTTCCTTTGATCTATGTGTCTGTTTTTCTGCCAGTGCCACATAGTTTTGATGACTGTAACTTTGTAGTATAGTCAAGTCATGGAGCGTGATACCTCCACCTCTGTTCTTCTTTCTCAAGATTGCTTTTGTGTTTCCATACAAATTTTAGGACAATTTGTTCTAGTACTGTGAAGAAATTCTTTGTTATTTTGATAGGCATTACATTGAATCTGCAGATTCCTCTGGGTAATATGGTCATTTTAATATTGACGCTTCCAAACTGTGAACATGGTATGTCTTTCCATCTGTTTGCACTGTCTTCAATTACTTTCATAACTGTCTTATAGTTTTCTAAGTACAGATCTTCTACCTCCTTAGTTAGATTTATTCCTAGGTATTTTATTCTTTTTGATGTGATGATAAATGGAATTATTTTCTTAATTTCTCTTTCTGATACTTTGTTGTTAGTATAAATGCAACAGTCTTCTGTATATTAATGTTGTATTGTGCAACATTACCAAATTCATTGATGAGCTGTAGTAGTTTTCTGGTGGCAGCTTTGGGATTTTCTTTGTATAGTATCATGCCATCTGCAAACGGGGACAGTTTTACTTCTTGCTTTCCAATTTAGATTCATTTTATTTCCTTTCTTGTCTGATTTCTATGGCTAGGACTTCCAACACTATGTTGAATAAAAGTAGCAAGAGTGGGCATTCTTGTCTTGTTCTTGATCTTAGAAGAAATGATTTCAGAACTTTGCTGTTGAGTGTGATGTTAGCTGTGGGCTTATCATATATGGCCTTTATTATGTTGAAGTGTATTCCCTCTATACTCACTTTGTGGATAGATTTGATCATAAATGGATGTTGAATTTTGTCAAAAGCTTTTTCTGCCTCTACTGAGATGATCATATGGTTTTTGTTCTTCAGTTTGTTAATATGCTGTATCACATTAATTGATTTGCAGATATTGAACCATCCTTTCATCCTTTAGATAAATCCCACTTGATCATGGTGTATGATTCTTTCAGTGTATTATTGAATTCAATTTACTAATATTTTGTTGAGAATTTTTGCAATTATGTAAATCAGTGATATTGACATGTAATTTTCCTTTTTTGTGATATCTTTGTCTGGTTTTAGTATCAGGGTGATGCTGGACTCAGCCAATGAGTTTGGAAGCATTCCTTTCTCTACAATTTTTTGGAATAGATTGAGAAGGATATGTGCTAACTCTTCTCTAAATATTTGGAAGAACTAACCCTTGTAACCATTTTGTCCTTGATTTTTGTTTTTTGGGAGTTTTTTAAACTGATTCAATTTCATTACTGGTAATTTGTCAGTTCATATTTTCTATTTCTTTCTGGTTCAGTCTTAAAATATTGTACATTTCAAGAAAAGTGTCCATTCTAGGTTGTCTATCTTATTGGTGTGTAGTTGTTTGTAGTAATCTCATTATTTTTTGTATTTCTGTGGTGTCAGTTGTAACTTCTTTTTCATTTCTGATTTTATTGATTTGAGCCTTCTCTTTTGTTTGCTTGATGAGTCTGGCTAAAGGTTTATCAATTTTGTTAATCTTTTCAGGGAACCAACTCAGTTTAATTGATCTTTTCTTTCTTTCTTTTTTTGTTTTTAGTCATTTATTTCTGCTCTGATCTTTATGATCTCTTTCTTTTCACTAATTCTGGGATTTGTTTATCCTTCTTTATCTAGTTTCTTTAGGTGTAAGGTTAGGTTGTTAATTTGAGATTTTTCTTGTTTCCTGAGGTAGGTTTGTATTGCTATAAACATCTCTTAAAGCTGCTTTTGCTTCATACCATAGATGGATCACTGTGTTTTTGTTTTTATTTGTCTCCAGGAATGGGTGAACCACAAACAGGAGAATAAATTTTACTTTTTTTGTTGTTGTTGTTGTTTTTTACAATTGCAGAGATTCTCCCCAAGGAGCTAGGTGTCTGAGCCCTACATCGGGCTCCCCAACCCTGGGGGTCCTAAACATGGAAAACTGGCCACCAGATTGTTTGGCTTTGAAGGCAAGTGGGGTTTATTTTGGGGAGACCCAGAGGGCTGTGGGAAATAGAGACTCCACTCTTAGAGGGTGCACACAAAATCTCACATGCTGCAGGACCCAGGGCAGAAGCAGTGATTTGAAAGGAGCCTAGGTCATACCCACTTGGTGATCTTGGAGTATCTCCCAGAAGGGAAATAGACAACTGGAGCTCACCCTGGGACATAGATACTGGTAGCAGCCATTTTGGAGAGCTCAATTTATCACATGGATACTGGTGTTGGCAAGTACCATTTTGGAATCCTTCCTCTAGCTTATTAGCACAGCACCTGGCCCCACTCACCAGCCTGTCAGAACCAGTTCTGGGACACCTCAGGCCAAGCAACTACCTAGGTGGGGACACAGTCCCACCCACGAGCAGGCAGACTGCTTTAAGTCTTCCTGAGTACACAGCCATGCCAGGTCAAGGCCACGTCCACCAAGAGGCCCAGGACCTGACCCCACACACTAATGCACGGCGCTAGCTCTGAAACTTCAGGGATTTACATCCAAGTGCCCTGGGACAGAGTTTTGCCCAGCAGTGGACAGGCACCATCTCACAAGCTGGCCAAAACCAGCCATAAGACACCTTGAGCCCCTCAGCCAGCCACCCTGTGATACAGTCCTATTTGCCAGCAGGCAGACAGAAACTTTGGGATGCCCCATATCACACCGTCAGCTGTGTTAGGAACCAACCCCACCCAGCCTTGGGCCAACACCAGCTCTGAAACACCAGGACCCTGCAAGTAGAGATCCCAGGACTCAGCTCTGCCTGCCACTGAAAAGAATGAGTCACAGGATCCAGCGCAAGACCCAGTGCACTCACCAGCAGGCTAGCACTAGCTCTGGTAATCCCTGGGCCCCAGCCCCAGCTACCAACAGGGCAATACCAGCTCTGAGATACTTTCAGCCTCTCAGCTAACCACCTTGGGATACAGCCATGCATATCAGTGGGCTGACAAAAGCTTTAGGACACCCCAGAATCTGACTAGCTGTGTCAGGAACTGGCTCCACCCACCAATGGGTTACAAAACTGGAACCCTTGGAACCTGCAGCCAGAGACCATAAGACCCAGCTCTGCATGCCACTGGACAGGTTTTGGCCACAGGACCAGGCTTCACTCACCAGTGTGCCCACACTAAACCCAGGATCCCCCTAGGCTCTATAGCCAGCTGCCACTAGACCTGACCCCATGCACCAGTGGCCAAGAGCCTCTCCACAAAACAGGGCCTGGCAATCAACCAGACCAGGGGCCATCCGTATCTACCAGACCACCCACAGTAGTCAGCCCACCACAACAGACCTACACAGTCCATATAGGGGGTACCCTTAGAGCATGTAGCTCTGGTGACCAGAGGGGCGTAGGCTACTGAAACACATATGTTTTGATTTATTCAGTGATTCATTGGTTGTTTAGTAGCATATTATTTAGCCTTCACTTGTTTGCAGGTTTTTTTCTTGATTTCCAGTCTCATGCTGCTGTAGTTGGAAAGTTTGCTTGATATGATTCCAATTTTATTAAATTTACTGAGACTTGTTTTGTGGCCTAGCATGTCATCTATTCTAGAGAATTTCCCACGTGCAGTTTAAAAAAATTGTATTCTGCTGCTTTTGGATGGAGAGTCCATCTGAGCTAAGGCATCATTTTAAGACCAGTATATTTTTATTTATTTTCTGTCTGGATGATCTGTCCATTGATGTAAGTGGGGTGTTAAAGTCCCCTACTATTTTTGTGTTACTGTCAATTTCTCCCTTTTTGTCTGTTAATACTTGCTTTATGTATTTAGTTGCTCCTATGTTGGATGTATATATATTTATAATTATTATATCTTCTCCTTGGATTGATCCTTTGATCATTATGTAATATCCTTCTTTATCTCTTGATATAGTCTTTATTTTAAAGTCTATTTGGTCTGATATAAGTATTGCTCTCTGGTTTTCTTTTGATTTCCATTTGCATGTAATACATGTTTCCAACTCCTCACTTTCAGTCTGTGTGTGTCTCTAGATCTGAAGTGAGTCTCATAGAAAACATATATATGGGTCTTGTTTTGTATATATTCAGCTACTCTATCTTTTGATTGGAACATTTAGTACATTTAAAGTAATTATTGATATGTATGTTCTTATTGCCATTTTAAAAATGGTTTTTATGCTGTTTTTGTAGTTCTATTTTCTTTCTCTTTTTGTTCTCTTTCATAATTTGATGACTACCTTTAGTATTATGTTTGGATTCCTTTCTCATTTTGAGTGTGTATCTCTTACAGAATTTTGGTTTGTGATGACCATGACATATATTAATATTTATATGCATATATAATTTTAAGTTGTTTAACTCTTAAGTTCAAACAGATTTTAACCATCTGTCATTTTTACTACACTCCCCTCATGATTACTGTTTTTGACATCATATTTTACATCTTGTTGTTCTGTGTATTACTTAACTATTTATTGATGATATAAATGATTTTAAAACCTTTGTCTTTTAACCTTTGTACTAACTTTTTATGTGGTTGATTTACTACTTTACTGTATATTTGCCTTTACCAATGAGTTTTTCCTTTCACAGTTCTCATGTTTCTAGTTGTGACCTTTTCTTTTTCACTTAGAGAAGTTCCTTTAACATTTATTGTAAAGCTGGGTTGGTGGTCCTGAAACTTTTAACTTTTGTTTGTCTGTAAAACTTTCGAACTCTCCATCAAATCTGAATGAAAGCTTTGCCAGGTAGAGAATTCTTGGTCATAGGTTTTTCCCTTTCATCACTTTAACTATATTGTGCCATTCCCTTATGGTCTGCAGAGTTGCTGCTGAAAAGTCAGCTGATAGTCTTATGGGAATCTTCTTGTACTTGTTGCTTTTCCCATGATGCTTTTAATATTCTCTATTTAATTTTAATTTTTGCCATTTTAATTACAATATGTCTTGGTGTGGACCTCTTTGGGTTGATCTGGTTTGGGACTCTGTGCTCCCAGGATCTAGGTGTCTGCTTCCTTTCTCAGGTTAGGGGAGTTTTCAGCTATTATGTCTTCAAATATGTTCTCTGCCCCTTTCCCTCTCTCTTCTCTTTCTGGGACCCCTACATTGTAAATGTTAGTATGCTTGATGTTATCCTCAAGGTCTTTTAAACTGCCCTCATTTCTTTTTATTCTTTATTCTTTTTTCTGTTCCACTTCAGTGATTTCCACTAGTCTTCCTTCCAGCTCACTGATCTATTCCTCTGTGTCATCTAATCTACAGTTGATTCCTTCTAGTGTATTTTCATTTCAGTTACTGTATTGTTCATCTATCTTTGGTTAATTTTTATATATTCTAACTCTTTGTTAAAATTTTCTAACTTCTCACTTTGTTTATCCATTCTTCTCCCAAGTTCTTTGATCACCTTTACAGTCATTACCTTGAACTCTTTATTGAGTAGATTGCCTATTTCCTCTTCACTTAGTTTTTCTAGGGTTTTATATTGTTTCTTTTTCTGAAACATGTTCCTCTGTTGCCTCATTTTGCCTAATTTGCTGTTTTTATTTTTATGTGTCTGTTAGGTTGGTTATGTTTCCCAACGTTGGAGAAGTGCTATTTTGTAGGAGATGTCCTATGGTTCTGTCTCCTTGTGGTTCCTATTTTATATCTTTAGTTGCAGATGATCTTTTCTGCTTGATTCCAATCTTTCTCATCAATACTTGCTCTGTAAATGGTTGAAAGTTTTGTGTGCCCATTTGAGGAAATGAGCTCAGTGTCTTTCTACTCTGCCACCTTCCTGTAGTCTCTTCTCTCTGTTTTTTTAATTTATGTATATTTCTATTTGTCTTTTTTCCACGTCTCTAATAACATCTTATGTTGTTTCTAATGTGTTTTTCAACTTGTGTAATGAATTTTAATTCCTGTTAATATCATTTTCATTTATAAAGTTATTATACAATCATTTTTATTAATTTGTTATTTGAGTAAAGTTCCCCATCTTTTATCCATTTTGTCTAATTTTTTCACCTTGTTAAAAATATATTAACCATAGTTATTTAATAACTTCCCAACTGACTCCAAAATCTAGATTATATCTCATCCTTTTACTAAATTGTATTCTTTTCTGTTGGATCTTAGCCATACATTCTTGTCTGTGACATGTTTAATAAACTTAGATTGAAATTTAAAAATTATTTATAAAATTGTAAACACTCCATATAAAGCTCCCCCATATGCAGAAGCATTTGACAAAACATTTGACATCATCCCTTTATGATAACAACTCTCCAGAAATAGGGCATAAAGGGAACATATTTCAACATAGTAAAAGCTATATGTGACAAACCTGCAGTTAACATTATACTCAATGGTGAATAGCCCAAAGCATTTTCTTTAAGATAAGGAAAAAGACAAGGATGCCCACTCTTGCCACTTTTATTCAACACAGTATTAGAAATCCCAACCATAGCAATCAGACAAGAAAAAGAAACAACAGGAATCTAAATTGGAAAGGAAAAAGTTAAACTGTTTGCAGATGATGTGATATTATACGTAGAAAATCCTAAAGATGCCACCAGAAAGCTGCTACAGCTCATCAGTGAATATGGTAAGATTGCAGGATACAAAATTAAAATACAGAAATCTGTTGCACTTCTATATACTAATGATGAGCTATCAGAAAGAAATTAAGAAAACAATCTCATTTACGATGGCATCAAAAAGAATAAAATACCTAGGAATAAACCCACCTAAGGAGGTAAAGATCTGTATTTTAAAAACTATAAGACACTTATAAAAAAAATTGAAGATGACACAGATGAAAATCTACACTATGTTCATGGAATGGAAGAATTCATATTGTTAAAATCACGATACTATCCAAGGCAGTCTACAGATTCAGTGCAATCTCTGTCAAAATACCAAGGGCATGTTTCACAGAACAAGAACAAATAATTTAAAAATTTGTATGGAAACATGAAAGATCCCAAATAGCATTGGGATTCTCAAGAATGAAAAATAGAGCTGGAGGAATCAGCTGATGTCAGAATAGCCTGACATCATACTATACTACAAAACGACAGTAATCAAAGCAGTATGGTACTGGCACAAAAAGAGACACATAGATCAATGAAACAGAACAGAGAGCCAAAAAATAAACCCACATACATATGGTCAATTAATCTATGAGAAAGAAGGCAAAAATATACGATGGAGAACAGTTAGTCTCTTTAATAAGTGGTGCTGGGAAAACTAGACAGTTACATGTAAAAAAATAAAATTAGAACACACTCTAACACCATATACCAAAAAACCCTCAAAATGGATTAAACACTTAAATGTAAGACCAGAAACCATAGAACTCCTAGAGGAAAACATAGACAGAATACTCTTTGACATAAATCATGGCAATAATTTTTGTTATCTGTCTCCTAAAGCAAAGAAAATAAAAGCAAAAATAAACAAATGCACGTAATTAAACTTAAAAGCGTTTGCACAGCAAAAGAATTCATCAACAAAATGAAAAGACAACCTGTCAAATGGGAGAAAATATTTTCAGAGGATATTACAGATAGGTGGTTAATATCCAGAATGTATACAGCTCAAACATCTCAACATAAAAAGAAAAGATTAGAAAATGGGCAGAAGACTTGAATAGATAGTTTTCCAAAGACAGTATATAGATGGCCAACAAACACATGAAAAGATGCTCAACATCTTTAATCATCAAGGAAATGCAAATCAAAACCACAAAGAGGTATTACCTCACACCTGTCAGAATGGCTACCGTCAAAAAGACCACAAATAACAAATGCTGGTGAGGATGTGGAGTAAAGGGAACCCTCATACACAGTCGGTGGGAATGTAAATTGGTGTAGCCACTGTGGAAAACAGTATGGCACTTTCTCAAAAAAAAAAAAAAATAGAACTACCATATGACCCAGCAATTCCACTCTTGGTTACGTATATGAAAATAATGAAAACATTAATTTAAAAAGATACATGCACCCCAATATTCACAGCAGTATTACATACAATTGCCAAAGTATGGAAGCAATCTAACTGTCCATCAACAAATGAATGTGATGTGAGACACACAAGCACTCAACACATGCACACACACACACGCACACACACACACGCACACACGCACACATACATACAATGAGATCCCACTTAACCATAAAAAGAATGAAATTTTGCCATTTGCAACAATGTAGATGGACTTGGAGAGTTTTATACTAAGTGAAATAAGTCAGAGAGAAAGAAATACTGCATGACATCATTTATATGTGGAATCTAAAAAATAAAACAAACTAGTGAACGTAACAACAACAAAAAAAAAACAGACTTCAGGATACAGAGAACAAACTAATGCTTACCAGTGGGGAAAGGGAAGTAGAGGGGGGCAAAATAGTAGTAGAGGATTAAGAGATAGAAACTGCTATGTATAAAATAAATAAGCTACAAAGATTTATTGTACAGCACAGGGAATATAGACAATATTTTATAATAATTATAAATGGAGTATAACCTTTAAAAGTTGTGAATCACTATGTTGTATACCTGTAACTTATATTGTTTATAAACTATATCTCAAAAAAGTCCAAAATAAATAGATAAATAAATAATAAAAGCTCCCCCAGAAATGGTTTGCTGTAGTCTCTTCTAGGCAGGGAAAATAATGGCTGATTACCTAATGTCTCCAAGGAATGCCTTATGTTAAGTTTGTTTACAGTCTCGATAATGTGATTTGTTTTTTGTTCCTAGTACTTTTCAGCTGATATCTTAATTTGTTCTTTGGAGTCCTCTCCCTTGGTGGGCCCCAAATTGTATGGCTTTTCACATTAGACTGAGCAAAGATCTTCTCTACATTTTATTGGTTTTCTGCTTAGGTTTTTTTTTTTTCGGTACACAGTCCTCTCACTGTTGTGGCCTCTCTCGTTGTGGAGCACAGGCTCTGGATGTGCAGGCTCAGCGGCCATGGCTCATAGGCCCAGCCGCTCCACGGCATGTGGGATTTTCTCGGACTGGGGCACAAACCCACGTCCTCTGCATCGGCAGGCAGACTCTCAACCACTGCGCCACCAGGGAAGCCCCCTGCTTAGGTTTTAATTCTCCTACCTCATGCATCTCCAAAATTTTGCAAGTGTCTTTAGGTTAAAATAGACTATGGCTTGAAGCCTTCCAAGTGTTTTTCAAAATATTGGCTTGTTTCTTCTTACCTCAGCAGTGACCCACTAAGGACGTAAACCTCAGATTATTAGCTTCCCTACTATGCCTAGAATCACTGAATACCCCCAGGGTAATATCAACTACAAAAGTCAGCTCACTTCTTGAAGTTCTTCCCTCTCAAAAAGCTTAGATCCCCTAGTTCTTATTGCTGGAGCACCTCTCTGCTGCTTTCAGTCAAATAGATTCTACATTTTACCCAGAATGTATAGTTGTTTTGGGCAGGATTATTGATATGCCATTACTATTATTTTCCATTCTTATATCTATCTAGGAAAGTAAATTCTTGTAATCCTGGCATGAACCCAACTTTGTTATAATACACTGTTTTTTCATACTTTACTTGATTCACTTTGCTTATGGAATTCTGCAACTATGTTTATGGATGAATGCACCTAATTTTCATTTTATTTTTGCTCTCTGTTAGGTTTTGTTTTTAAAAATTATGCCTACCTTATTAAATGAGTTGGAGAGTTGTTCCTTTTTGATATATTCATGAAAAAAAATGAGAAATGCTTAGTTTTCAATTGTTTAGTACTACTTTTAGACAAAATCATCTGAGCTTTTTTGTTTTTTTAAACAAAATAAAATTATTAACTATGGATACAATTTCTTCAGGTCTCTTTTTTCTTTAAACCACTTTGGAAAATCATATTGTTTGATTCATTCATTTGATTGTATCTTTCTGCTTTTGTAGCTATGGCATCCTTATTTATAACTGCAGCAAGAGGTAATGTAATAATTTTACTCAAGAACTGATAGAATAACCAGTATACCCAGCTAAAAAGTGACAGAATTAAAATCTAAAATCAACCTTTCCAATCACATTACATTTTCTTTCCTAACTGAGATTCATCCACAAATAACAGATCAAATGGTCTCAAAGGTAACCCAGATATTAGAGTTGCATTCCAATGTGACTCTTTAGGATATAAGCACAGTTGATTTGAGAACTTTCTATTTGGATAAAAAGCAATTGGTTAAATGTCAGCAGGCTGTCAACTTAAATGTGGCTATCATAGGATAAAACTTAGAAACATCACACTATTGAATATTTTGTTCTGAGAGTATCAGTGTAGAGTATTATTATGAAATGAGTGAAATCACAATAACAATTGAGTTTGAACACTGATATTGTTTAAAATTCATATTAGGAATCAATCTATGGCATTAAAGCAACCTTTTATATTTTTCTCTTTTAAAATTTCTTCCTTATATCCATCAAACTATTACCTCTGATGATTGAGGAAAAATTAAGGATTGGTAAACTAATTGAAAAAAATTTTTCTAGTAGAAGAACAATTCTAACAATAAATGAAAAAGCTGAAGGAAATTAAGTTGATGAATGCTATCATTAATTTTTAAAAGTATCAGATAGCATAATAGTTTATTCCCTTCCTAGTGTAGTAACTGATTTACTACTACTCTTAGATAAAACAAAAATAATTTAATTTATTTATAAAAGTAGGATTGCTATATTACTAAATAATTATAGCAACTAATCATTGTTCTGAGGCAATTACATGAAATTCCATAAACTAAAAATTTGTCATAATGTGATGCTTTACTGAACAATTTTGAAAGATATGTATAATACTATATATATATATATATATATATATATCTGTAAACCAGCTCCATCTGGAAGAGCTGTGGCAATAATTCAGAATGATCCATAGTGCCTTTAGTATATTAATCATAGTTGTTTTAAATCTCTCACATGGGGCTTTCCTGGTGGTGCAGTGGTTGGGAATCCACCTGCCAATACTTGGGACATGGGTTTGAGCCCTGGTCCAGGAAGATCTCACATGCTGTGGAGCAACTAAGCCTGTGTGCCACAACTACTGAGCCTGCACTCTAGAGTCGGAGAGCCACATCTACTGAGACTGAGTGAAACAACTACTGAAGCCCGCGTGCCTAGAGCCCGTGCTCTGCAACAAGAGAAACCACCACAATGAGAAGCCCGTGCACCACAACAAAGAGTAGCCCTGCTCACTGCAACTAGAGAAAGCCTGTGCGCAGCCAAAAAAGACCCAAGGCAGCCAAAAGTAAATAAATTTATTTTTAAAAATAAATAACTAAATAAATCCCCCATCTTATAACTGCAGTATCCCTGCCATGTCTGGTTTTGATGCTTGTTCTGTCTCTTCACATTATGTATTTTGCCTTTTGGTATGTGTTGTAATTTTTTCTTGATAGCTGGACATGATGTGCTGGGTAAAATTTTTAAAAATACTGTAAATAGGCCTTTAGTAATGTGGTGATAAGTTATGAAGAGAGGGGAAGCTTTCAATAGTTCTATGTTTAGGGCTCAGTCTTTTATTGAGGCTTTGCCTCTGGACTGTGAACTTTACAAGTGTTTCATATTTTTTTTCTCTCCATTTAGATGGGACAGCATGGTAAGATTGGGCTGGAGTGGATAATTATCTTGCCCCAGATCAGTTAGGCTCTGATAATAACCCAGCAGGGTTTAGACTCTAGTAAACTAGTTTCCCTTGAGATCAGTCTTTGTTAAGAAGAACAGAGAACTTCGGTATATTTCAGATTGGTTTCTTTCCCCCTTCCCTGTTGGCAGAAAAAAGAACTTATGTCAGATATTTACTGTTGGATCCTGGTCAAGCTCCTTGAGGTAAATCTCACAGTATTGTGGGAGACCATTTTATGATTAGGTTCTCCTGGCATTTTTAACTCTCAGAGTTGTCCACACTGAACTTCCAGCAATTTGTCAATTATAGTTCAGGTTTTCCTACCCCATCTGGCACTGATTCCCAGGGTTGTCTGAGTGACTTCTTTTATTTGACTGTCTGTATCTTCAGTCTTGAGGGCAGTGGTCTGTCCTATGTCCATCTCTCATGGATCCAAGAGGAGGTGATTTTTCAGTGTGTTCAGCTTTCTACTATTGTTAGGACAGTGGCAACTTCCAAACTCTTAATGTGTGAAACTGACAACTGGAAGTCTAAAGTGTTAATTCTTTAGGGAAAAAAACAAAAATAAAAACTGAAAGTGTTTTAGAGACAACTTAGTGGAAAATACATTTTGAGCTACTTTGTGTATTTAGATGCCTGAGTCAAAGAAAAATGGCTGTGACTGATCCACCATGAAGCATATTTAAAGGATAACGCAATTTTCTTTCTACTTGACAAAATAATTTACTTGTCTCTAGAGTAAGTCAGACAGGGATAAATAGTTGAAGGACTCAACAAGAAATCTTAAGAATAAGGACAAATATCATCAAATTATATTAATGGCTTCTGTTCATAACCAATTCTTTCTCTATGAATATAACATGAGTTTTTCCCACCCTCCTGATTGTAACATCATCTTCCAGATATGTGAGATACTAGTTTCAGATTTTCATTCCTAAAACCTGAATTCAAGAGGAAAACATCTTTGAAAATTAATTTTAAATCTAGAAATTTCCAATTTTTTCTTCGAAATTTCATTGATAGCATACATGATATATACAAGAGTCAAAAGCTTATGTATGGAAAAAATTAAGTAACAAAGACACAACAAAATTTGCTGATTATTTTTTGAAAGACACTATCCAAGTTAGTAAAAATATATACTCTAAAGAAGAAACTATTGAAATTAAAATAATTGTTGCAAGAATGAAATTAAATTGTTTGTTTCCCATGATTTTTATGTACTTTGAGAAAAGGAAGGAAGCTTTAATAATTTGTTTGATTTTCACTGCAAGACAACCCACGCCCCACACAAACACCTAAAAAAAATTCTGAAGATTGAGTTTTGCTATATATACAAGAAGGATAAAAATTTCACTTATTTGTATCAAAACAGGTATTTCATAGGTGCCTTCTAAGAAGAAAATCATAACACTGTTTATTTGTTTAATTTCACATCTAAAATGTGTATGGTGGAACATGTGAAAATGTGAATCAGAGAACCAAATGGTTTCTAGGATATACTGCACTTATACAGAAAAGACCACTGGAAAGAACAGCAGTTGTCAAGAGAGTCAAAGATAAATGTTCTTTAAACATTATTTGCATTATTAGAAATCAATTATTGTTCACTCAGTGAAAAGATAATTATTAAATATCTACCATCTGCCAAACAATGGTCTATGAAATTGAGATATGTTAGAGAAGCAAAAAACAAACTCCCACCCCTACCTCCATTCTCTTAATGCTTACAGCAGAAAGAGGCAAAAAAAAAAAAAAAAAGCATGTTCGCAAATCTTATAATATGTAAAATGATAAGTTACAGCAAGGATAGAAGAAGAGAGCAGGGTAAGGATGAAGTTACAGAGGGAGAAATTTGCAATTTTAAATAAATTATAAATAGGACCTCGGATTAGGTCAGCTTCATGGAGAAGCTATTATTTGAACAAGGACTTAAAGGGGATAAAAATGTCAGCTAAGTTCATACAGAAGCCTTAAATGAGGAGCCAGTCAAGAGTAATCAAGGAACAGCAAGAAGGTCATGTAGCTAGAATGGAGCGAACACAGAGGAGAATAATGGGAGAGACATTTAGAGAGATTACAGGGGCAATATCAGGTAGAACTTTGTAAACCATTGTAAGAATTCTAGTCTCTGATGATACAGAGAGCCAGTGGAACATTTTGAGCTCTGATTGAAATGATCTGACAAGCTTTAAAAGGACCACTCTGGCAGTTGCATTGAGGGTGTATGACAAGCAGGCAATGGTGGAGGCTGGGCAACCTATTAATGGAGGCAGTGGGGTCCTGGAACCAGCTCACTGGGGAGCTGCCTTCATTTCAGTAGCTTGAAATGGACCCTAGGGGGAGCATTTATATGTAGGGAATCAGCAAATGTTATAAATCAGCTCTTCTAATTTATCAATCCAATTATGATATTTTATAACTTAAAATACGTGAAAGTCTGGAGTCTCTTTTTTTAATTCTTTTGCATAGAGTAATTTTGGCATACCGCTTTACCCATAATCATTTTTCTATTGCTCTTTGGAACCTGCTGTACAAATGAATGAATCAGTTTTAAATACTGCTTTCAGGTTGGATAAAGCTGTCTAAGTTGTGTATACAACACCCTAGGAAGTCCCATACTTCTTTTAAACAGATCTTCAATTGTATTAAGCCAGTCATGGTCATCTCACTTCCTTTGTTAATATTGATTAGGAATGGACACAAAAGTATGGCAAATTAGTCCAAGATTAAATTAGATCCACACTATATATGGTGGTATCTAATCAGATCCATATTTTATATATATGTGTGTGTGTGTGTATGTGTGTGTGTGTGTGTGTATGTTTGTTCCTCATGAATTGAGACACAGGAAGAAGTGCACTTGGACTTTACTGGATGTTGTCATATACGGACATGATAATTAGAAGTGCTAGAGCCACATTGTATTGTTGCAGAGAGCTATCCTGAGGCCTATACTTCCATGCTGAGGATATCAGACTACAGAGATAAGAAGAATCTTGATCCCTGATAATGTCTCTGACCAACTAAGTTAACCAATCAAAGAGCACTCCTATCTTTTTTTTTTCTCGTTATGTGAAAATGTGCTAATAGTTTAAGCCAATTTGAGTTGATGGCCTATTATTTGTGATTGAGGGCAGCTGAGCTGATATAAAGGCCCAAGCTTTAATAGCTTCTGCCATTTTTTTCTCTTTAGAATAAATATGTTATTCAAATATCAAAATTATCCCTATCATTTGGAGTTTTTTCATTTATTCTTGGGTTTAACCCAAGGCTTAGAATTTGACATCTATTTTCCTAGAGGATCGCAAATGTTTTAAACAAGTAAATCAACACTATTCTCTATTTTTTATGCTGCAATTAGCCAGGTTGTATAGTACCTACTTTTGCCGATTGGTAACCATCAGCATTTAGATTTAACTGATATATACAGAGTATATTGTGTCTTATTGTTATTTTGGTTTATCATGTGAGTTTGCTATTTTTTAAATTGAGGTTGACATTTTCATTCCCATTTTACAGATGACAAAAGTGAGGCTTAAAGAAATAATCTAATGTGTAATTCAGCATTGACACTTGAGCCAGGTCCATTAATAGAATAGAATATGCAAATGTGTCTAATGTGTACTAATGGCCTTTAATTTGATATTCAATTACATTGCTGTACAAATATTTATTTTGTACCCCCTGCAATAGAGATAAGCAAACACATGTCTACATGTACAAACACACTCACTGGCTCCCAGAGTTTGATACCACTACTAACATCAGCAAATATTCAATGATTGTTTAATATATATAAAGTAAGAGGCTTGATGGTATACTCATGTTGTATCAACATACTATAAAAATAATGATCTTTAGTTTTTAGCTCTTCATGTTCAGCATCTCATTTTTAAAAGTGTAGGACAGAAAATTTAAGCTGTTAAAAATCATTATCAAGATAATAAAAATCATAGGAACATGTTTGAAGACAATTAAAAATGCGCAAAATAAGCATAACATTATATGACTGTAATATTATCAAACGTACAATTGTATGGACAGAACTGGAAGATAATTTGCAATAAAATTGTTTGTCTTAGGAATTTATAGTACTTTCTCACATCTTCATCAGTATTCCTTTTAACATTGTCAATTGCTTGGAAACTATAAATATGATCTAATAATTTAGTATAGATAATTTCCTGGTAACAGTGGTCTTACACTTCTACAAATGAGTAACAATGAAATTTAGTAAACTATCTTCCGTTTTCAACAAACCCCGAAACCGAAGTGGCATTTTGGTGGTACCTGCACACTCAATGTAGAATGTAGGTTTTAACTGGAAAATTTGCACAGCATAACTGCAACATTGGACAATTGAGGCCTCTGAGTCACTAGTCCTGCTACAGTTCTAGTGTTCTAAAACTTCTCCACCTTCTTTCCTCTTTAGATGATCTGCATAATCACTTTAATTGTCCACTCAGTCTCTTTCTTTATGCACTGTCTTACTGATAAAATATTCTGGAAAATAGATTTACTGAAAGTATGATTACTGATATTTTATAAAATGTCAATACATTTTGAGATTACATTTATCCAGAATAAAGATCTATATCTGAAACTACATGATGCCAAACTACAAATTAGATACAAGAGAAAGAAAATAGGGGAATAGAAAGATAAATACTATTTTATTTTTCATATTATCTTTTCTCCCTCAGCCCCTAGATTTATTTGCCTAATTGTTCCCAAAGTGGTGGAGTTTGAAAATTCACTTTCAGTAATCTGTGTTTGTCAGGGATCAAGAAGCTCTGACCTTCTAAACCCTCCCAAAACCTTTCCCTTATTACTGAAACATAGCCATTTCCCCAGTCCTCCACAGAGGAGACCAGATTGACTGGATTCCCAAATCAAAACATGAAATAAAACCAAATAATGAAAAACAATATAACTTTGAACATCCTCAGAAACATTCACTACTAATACTTATAGAAGGCAGACATATCTCTGTACACTGTCAACAGATTTTAAGATTTTTAGGTACTCGTAACACCTCTGCTTCTGTTTCAATATGCTAATGATGTAGTTCTGAGAAATGTTTTAACAGGAAAGGGTCAGTTATCAGTGAGTATTTATGATATATCTACTCTTTGTCTCTGCTGAAGACTGTGAATGAATGTTCCATAGCAGTATACAGTAGACTTGTCTTCAAGGAACCATATACTCTCCTGTGGGTGTTTAATATAGGCTGACCAGGTGTAAACAATGAATGGAAAGAGAGCTAACTTCAAAAGTTTGGAAACATATAAAAGTCCAGATAACATGACCTTGTCTTCGTTAAAATGGTGAAATGAGTAGGGGATTCAGAGATGAAATTTTTAATGTATGATATGATATGATACATAGACTATACTATAACATATTTATGATATATGTATATATCATATTTAAGCTGCTTCTTTATAATAAATACTGGTGTGGTCCCTGCATCTATGTGAGTTTGGCATTGCAGTATATAAAGTTGGAAAGTTCCATCCCTATGAGTATTAAATATTAACATACATATGACATTGGGGTTTCAACTGCAATCTCTGAGTCACAGAGAGTTGGGTTTTTATATTTATTGGTTGCTCTACTTACTAGTTTTATTACATTGAATGAGTAATTTCGCCTCTCTGAGCCTCACTTTTCTCATCTATAAGATCAGAAAAATAAAATAACTAATACAGTGGAGTTTTGTTTTTATCAAATGATATAATCTCTGTAAAGCAATTAGAGTGACTGACATGATAAAAGCACAATAGATTTTAGCAGTAGTTATATTAGTAATAGTAGTTGTAGTACAAATCAATAAATACTGGTGTTTTCATATAGTTTTTTTTTACATTCATCAATAATGCATAAAGTAATTTTTAAGATTTTATGTTGTTTTTTGAGAATTGATTGTGTCTTCAATTATTTTTATTTATGTCATTACATGCTGTATAACAAATATTGTAAGAGTATTTTTTTTATTTTATTCTATTCTTTCATGGCTGCTGACAGAAGTGATTCTTGTTTAAGGTCAAATCAGGCAATAAAAAGGAATTGAGTAAATTCGAATATACAAAGGCTAAACTCACAGAATAATTATTTTTAAGTTCACTTTTTTTTTTTTTTTTTTTTTTTTCTGTACGTGGGCCTCTCACTGTTGTGGCCTCTCCCGTTGCGGAGCACAGGCTCCGGCCGCGCAGGCTCAGCGGCCATGGCTCACGGGCCCAGCCGCTCCGCAGCATGTGGGATCTTCCCGGACCGGGGCACAAACACGTGTCCCCTGAATCGGCAGGCGGACTCGCAACCACTGAGCCACCAGGGAAGCCCTTAAGTCCACATTTTAATATGTTATTTGCAACCTATATTAAAACATGCACTGATTATGGAAATAGTTGCAGAAGATTCAGCCATTATCCTCTAACAAATTGTTATGACTAATCTCATTCTTGTTTATAAGGCTTATAAAGCTTCATTAGTCAGTGCATGTATTCATAAACTTGACCTTAAGTCAGTCGATACATTCATAAGATGAGACCCATAAAGCTATCACAACTGCACCTACACATTTATAGTGGAAAATGGACATCACTGAGTATGTTGAATTCTGAACAATGATTTAAATAAGTGCTGTCCTTCAAACTCTGGTGCACATGCCCTCAGTCCCCAAGAAAATCAGTGATTACTAATCTTATGCAAGTGCAGTCCTTAGGCTACTGTCTGAAATCTCCAAGCAGAGTTTTGTGTTTTCTCCTTTGTGCTCTCCTATTACCTTGTTCATAGAGCTTTCATAACACTGTCTGCATTTTTTCTTTTTCTTGTTTTTTGCTTTCATGCTTATATCTTCCACTGGACACTGAGTCCCTGGAGGTCAATTCCTATCTCTTCATCTGTGTAGCCTCAGTACCTGGCATGATGCCTCACTGGAAAATGAATAAACTTTGAATGGACGACTGACCACTGAGATGGGACATACAGAAGCTCCTCTAATTAAGAACAGCTTAGGTTGAAAACCTATTCATGTGCCTGAGCGTAAAGTAAAACCCTGTAAGAGCTCAGTGAGAGAACTATCGCTCTGATGGCATTGGCTTCAATCTTTTTGCTTATTTTAAATTCTCTTCTTTGTATATTTGCATTTATAATCTTTGCTTTTATTATACTTCCTACATGGAAAATAAAACCTAAACCAAAATAAATAAAAACTTCTATAGTCATACTAAAATATCATACTTAACTAACTAATGCCATTTTTAAAATGTGAGCTGATTTGACTTGCCCTAAGGCGAAGCTTTTAAAGTCTATAAAAGTTCTGACGTTTAAAGTGTATAACCAGAGGAGATCCTGCATTATTTGAAAACCTGATGGGGAAATGCAGTATTTCTTTTTATTATAATTAGTTACTGTAAATGTAGGTGACAATATACTTATTGGTAGGTCTTTTACATTGTTAATGACCTGTGGAACAGTTGGGGAAAAAAATATACTTACACTGAGTGGCTCTAACAAAGCATAGAAGGTTAAATCAAATTCCATTTTTAAAGTTATCATTTTTCCTCCTATCTATATAAGAGACATTTAAAGCCAACATATTTGGGGGCACGTAGTTTAAAGCAACACTAAAGTAATAAAGAAACCATAATGTGCTTTTATTACTTGAAATTTTACAAACAGTTTTGGTATAACTCAATGGTATTATCACCATTATTGAGTAAAACATGCAGCACTTTACCACAACAATAGGAACACCTGCTAGCAAAGCTGTTAAACTGTAAGTTTCCCTATTGCTCAATTCAACTAGCAATCTGTTTTAAACTGCCTCCTAATGTCTGTGTAACATCAGTAATTTTTTATTTTTTAGTAATTTTTTTTTCTGTCCACTCGGGGCATATTGTAGAGAACTTTTCATCAATTATCAAGATTCCTTTTTTATTCTCCAGAGGAACTGAAAGATTGTAAACTAGAAGATTTTAGCAGCAAAATCTGTTATTTACTTTAGTATAACTACATCATTATACATGTATTTCATATTCCTTTGAGAAATATGCAAGGTATCATAAATCTCAGTCAGAATCTATCTTGAGTGTTGCCAATATAATCTTTCCATCATATAAAATAATAAATCCCTAGCTTCAAAGGCTAATGAGGTCTGTGAAATTACTTGGTAATCAATTATACTTTGTTATTATTACAAGTTTAAGTATTATTATTATTAGTCCAGAGAATATTGCTACCAATAGTTATATAGGGTTAAAAGTCAATGGCTATTTTTGTAATGCTTAAAATCTTTGCTATATAGCTCCCTGTGTTGACTAGGTATGCACTGTAAAGTTGAAATGCAGTGCTTGTATACTGATTAATTCTAAAATGTAAACTACATTCCTTAATATTAATGTGTTATAAGTGACACCCATTATGTATGTCCATGATTCATATTGCCAAGCTGTTCCCCTTTCCCAGAATGATGTACTGTTACTGTCCTATTCATTTTGAATGTTGTATTCATAAGGGTTTTGTGACTAGACATCACCGTAAATCAATGTTATTGGACTATATTTTCAAACAAAACATTTACAGAGACAGTCATCCCACATTCTATCCTTAGAGTGCAACACTTGCATGAAGGTCAAATAAAGTTGACATCAATTTATGGATTAGTTTGTTGAAAGAGCAAATGAAACCAACAATTTTCAGAATACCTTAATAAGAGATTTAATGTATTCATCCTTCACTCCAGAATTCCTAATAGTCTTAAGAGCTGAGCTAGAACTATAAAACAAATAACATTAGGGGGATATATAAGTACTTGAGGTTGTCTTTTCTGATGAAGTGTAGGAAATACTCAGAACAGTGTTGGTTTATACTAGGACTTTAGAAAGTATGTGGTAATGTTAACAGTGTCACAGTTTACTTCAAAATAAACAGGATTTATTTATGATCACTTATTATTTACTGAATTTGTATTCATGATTGATACACAGAAATACAATCTGTTTCAGTAGAACAAGCTGATCTACTTGTTTCTGATTTTTTTTTTTTTTTTTAATGTTGGGAAGTCCCTTAGATTGAAGTAAACGATACTTCTTAATTTTCTTTTGGCAACAATTTGGTGTGGTGGAGATCTCAAATAGTTCATGGCTAACAAATATCTTCATGCAATGTTCTGTAATTTTTTTTCCTCTATTTTCACTTTCTTTATTCACATGGCTTTAAAAGGAGGATATATACTATGTAAATAATATGCTCAAACCAGTACCTATGACTGCATTACAATAAACCATCTAAATGTGAATAAACAGGAAAATGAAATTTAGTTCTCTTGAGAGGTATGTCATTCTTTTTTTTTTTTTTGGCTGTACCACCTGGACCCTGGACAGTGAGAGCGCCAGAGTCCTAACCACTGGACCACTAGGGAATTTCCAAGAGTGTGTGTGGGTGTGTGTGTTGTTTTGTTTTGTTTTGTTTTGGCTACAGGGTTTACAGGATAGTTCCCCAAGCAGGGCTCCCTGCAGTGGAAGTGTGGAGCCAAGTCATTCCTGAGTAAGGAGTATTGAATCTAGATTTTCTTGCATAGTTTGGGCTTTCTATAGATTAACTTAGATGCTTCTTTAAAGAGTAGAAAATATATTTTTGTTAAAGTTGTTGAAATGAAACAAAAACTTTTTCCCTAAGCAACTAGTAATATTCTACATAAAACAGAACTTTCTGAATTTCAGTCCTTATTTCTTATTGTTGATAGCAAACTTGCAAGGCTTCAGAATAAAAATTATTAAAGTTATAATGTAATGAAATAAAGAAATAGCACTCAAAAATCACCTTACAGATACACCATACAGAAATGTTCTCTTAATTAAATGAATAACCTACACAAATTAATAAATATACAGTAAGTTGGCAGGTAAAATAAATTAATTTTATATAGAAAAATGCAATGTGCTACAGGTACCCTAATTTATCTAAAACCCAAGCCCATATTTTACACATTGATGACATGCAAACATTTTATATTCAGGTACAGCACTTAGTACAGGGAGTGCTACACTCATCCATCACCCACTACCATAATCTTACTTCCCAGTTGTGCTTTTGGGGCGTCGGTCAAGAGTAACAGTAACTTATCTGCAGGTTTCTTTTAGCTATGTTACATCTCTTTTATTTTACTCCTTTACAATTATCATAAGGATGCCATTCTTATAGTATATTCCACCTCAGTTCATTGCTATGCAGCACAACCACCTCTGGAAGGTAATGAAGATGAAGAAACAGGTGAAGAAAGTAAAGATTAAAGAGACCTGCTCTCTTGCCTAGGGTTACATTATAAGTTAGTGGCAAAATGTGTATTAAAATTCAGGTCTCCAGAGCCCCAGTGTTTTAATTAGTTTAATAATCCATTCTAACTTTCATGATTGTGAGGGCTTAGGTTTTGGTATTCTTTAACATTATTCTCAACACCTATGAAAAATGGCTACCCTTCATAGGGTTAATGCAAACTATGAGTTACACCAATTATGCAAACACTAATCTTTGTAACTTATCTACCCCCAGGGTGCTTAGTGCTATGTGAGCATGTATTTCATTTCTTATTCAAAGGAGCTTTCACCCACTTCTATGAACAGTTTCCTTTTACACTATTAACAACAAAAACAAAACCATCAAATAAGTGTTACCACATTTAAACTTATAATGAATGTATAATTATCCCAACTGTATTAATAAAGAAATTAATGTTCAGTGACTTGTCCACAGCTGTATAGCTAATAAGAATTAGAACAGCGATTTAATTCTGAGACACTCCAGGTATCACAACACATGATCTTAGTGTGTAAGGTTGATTGTTAAAAGAAATAATATGATACTACTGGAAAAATCAAATCAATAAATGGATTTGAAACTGTATATTTTCCATTGGTTATTAATATAAAAAAATTTTCTGTAGTCTTATCTTCACTTAGTCATGATTTATATTCTATACTTTATTCATTCCTTCATTTATTTATTTAATTAGTCATTTGACAAATATTGCACTAACTGCTGGTGGCATAAAGCCAATGGAAATGATTTTAGGTTGTGCTGCTATGGTTTTTAAAAATGGCGAAGAGATATAATACATTAAATTATAGACTGACTTTAGATGGAGTGGTCAAAAGAGATTCTCCCAGGATATATTCTATTTAAACTGAATGTTGAAAGAAGAGATGGAATTACCACATCAATAATGAGGGAAAAATATTCCATCAGGGAGAAACAGACAAAATCTTCATCATTGAGTTATACTCTGGAGCAAGAGACAAGAAACAAAGTAAATAAGTAATAAATATAGTATGCCCTTCATAACTTAGCATAAACTATGAGAGAATTGAAAATACATAGAAGTATTAAGGAAATCCAGAAGCAAAAAGAATCATTATTTTAGGTATGATATTACAAAAATTCTCACTGAGCAAGGGATTTGAATGAGACCTGAAAGCAATGAGGTAAAGAGCCAAGAAGATTTCCAGGAAAAGGTGTCCCAGGTAGAGGGAACAGCATATACAAAGGCCCTGAGGTAGAAGTACCTCAGGCATAATAAAGTAAGGTAGTGGCAACATGTAATAAAGTATAGTATTTACAAAGAAAACTTTTATGAGATTTAGAGAATAGAAAGGAGAACTCAAGAATGAAACAGGAGGATAATTAAGCTGGTTTTGTAACATTCAAGGTGAGGGATGATTATGACCTGAGCAACAATGGCATTGGAGATGAAGTAATAAGCTATGTTTTGGAGGTAGAATCAGCAGGATAAACTTTATGATTAGTTACCATGAGTTGAAGAAAGAGAGAAATCATCAATAACCACTAATTTTTCACTGGTAGGTGGGGTGCCTTTTACTGAATTACGGAAGATGTGACATAGAGTTTGAGGAAATAATGAAGTGTTTTTTAGACCCCTTTAAATTTGAGATGTCTACAATTTTAAGAGGAAATTTCAAAAGGCCATTAGGAGAGGTCTGCAATATAAATGGTGTTCTAGCCTTGCATAGACTCATGAAAGAGGTGATTTTGTCAGTAGCTCAAACATTTTTAGTCTAAATATCAATATAACCATGAAGAGAATCTGAACAGAAATATACCCCCCAAAAAACAAACAAAAAATAAAAACTGATAAAAAGGCTTATTAGGGCTTCCCTGGTGGCGCAGTGGTTGAGAGTCCGCCTGCCGATGCAGGGGACACGGATTCATGCCCCAGTCTGGGAAGATCCCACATGCCGTGGAGCCGCTGAGCCCGTGAGCCATGGCCGCTGATCCTGCGCGTCCGGAGCCTGTGCTCCCGCGACGGCAGAGGCCACAACAGTGAGAGGCCCGTGTAACGCAAAAAAAAAAAAAAAAAAAAAAAAAGAAAGAAAGGCTTATTATTTAAGTCTTAACTGGATTTTCCTTGATTACTATGCTTTTCATACTATGCATATGATCTTGAACTCACGAACAAGTGTAATCTAAAGTTCAAGTAAGATGACTACAGGAGATTGCTTGACTGACATGAAGATATGTTAAAGGTTACAACTCAGAGCTGCCTCTTTGCATTCTGAAAATGTGTTTTGTTGATCAGGTATTGTGTTTCAAAAATGATGCATTGAATGTCATTAGGCAGGGTGTACTCTTTCTAGTTAGTCTCAGATGCCACCACTCCCTATTGCCTTCACCATTATGATTTTTGCCTGGCTCTTGACATGATTTCCTTACTAACCTGCCACAGATTCGGTACGTGGGGCTCTCACTGTTGTGGCCTCTCCCGTTGCGGAGCACAGGCTCTGGACGCGCAGGCTCAGCGTCCATGGCTCACGGGCCCAGCCGCTCCGCGGCATGTGGGATCTTCCCGGACTGGGGCACGAACCCATGTCCCCTGAATTGGCAGGCGGACTCTCAACCACTGCGCCACCAGGGAAGCCCCTGCCACAAATACTTTTAAATTTTAACATCTATCTACCTTTATATGTTAACACTAACTGGCAAAGCAGTGTGCATATTGATTCTTTGAAATGAACGCTTATAAAATTTATTTTTCTGAGTTGTGCCTTGGTGTGTTTCCATTAGTCTATGCTGAAAGTTGTTATAAGAAACATACCTATGGATCCTATCATGGTGTTCATGGTAAGAATGTTGCTGAGGATGTTATGCGTTACACCACACATCATTGCTTTTATAAAATAATAATCAAAGACATTATTTCTAATATTATTATTGAATTAAGTTGTCGGTTTAATCACCTTATTTTATCTCAGGATACTGTTATTTTAAGAACTGATTTCACTATGTAGTTTCCAATGGTTGCTTGAAAACTTAGGTAGAAAATATACATATTGGTTTCTTCCCCCAGTTCCTGGCACAATGCTCCTAAAACCTTTACAATTTGTTAAGTGATGAGTACTAATATTGGGTCTCTGACCCTAGTTCCTGATACACAACTCCTAAATCCCTTGGAATTTCCTGGATGATAGCAATGTTTTTGTTCTGACCAAACGATTTTTGCTGGGCTCCAAGAGAGCTTCAGTATGGGGGCAGGTGACCAGAAAAATCAAAGCTTGATTAGAAGGTGGAACTTCCAGCTCCACTTCCCATCCTCCAGGAAGGGGAGAGGGGCTGGAGACTGACTTAATGATCCATCAAGCATGTGTGATTAAAGTCTCTATAAAAATCCCAAAGTGCAGGATTCAGAAAGCTTCCAAGTTGGTGAACACATTCATGTGCCAGGAGGGTGGCATATCCCAGCTCCACAGAGACACAAGTTCCTGTTCTTGAGACCCTTCTAGACCTCATCCAATGTATCTCTTCGTCTGGCTGTTCATTTGTATACTTTATCACATCCTTTATTACATAATAAACTGGTAAATGCAAGTAACTGTTTCCCTGAGTTCTGTGAGCTGTTCTAGCGAATGATTGAACCTGAGGAGGGGCTCATGGGAAGCTCTGATTTATAGCTGGTCTATGGTGGGGCAGGGAGGAGTTCTGTGGGACTGAGCCCTTTACCTGTGGGGTCCGCGCTAACTCCAGGAAGTGTCAGAATTGGATTTGATTGTAGACACCCACACATCTGAGGTCAAAAGTGAAGTTGTGTGGTAGCAGTGTGAGAGTAAATCAGATGTGCAAGTGAGTTTTTCCAAGACAGTCAGGGATGTCAGATGGTGGGGCTCTGTGTAGCCAGAATTCCATGACCCCCATTGACCCTCACCCTTGTACACTCTTCTCCCTTGAAATTTTCCACGTGTAATTGAGGTCCCAATTTAGTAGATCTTAAAATAGGGAGATTATACTAGTGGGCTTGACCTAATCATATGAGCCTTTTATATATGGATCTAGAGGTCAGAGGCAGAGGAAGTGAAATATTCAAAGGGTGGGAGGGACTCAACTTGAGGTGTATTCTCTGTTCTGGCTTTGAGGTGGGTAGAACTGTGTGAGAAGAAATATGTGTGGACTCTAGCACTGAGAGCAGCCCCCCAGAAAGAAAATGGAGACCTTGGTTCTATACCTGAAAGGAAGTAAACTTGTCCAAAGAGAAAATGAGCTTGACAGTGCATTCTTCCTTTGGAGACTTCAGAAATGAACAAATCCTAGCCGACAATTTGACTTTAACTTGTAAGACCTGAATAAAAACGTAGTCGCTCTATGCCTGGACTTTGACCTGTAGAACTGTGAGCTGATAAATGGATGTTGTTTTAAGTCTCTAAGTTTGTGATAATTTGTTATACAGCAATAGAAACAGATACAGACTGTTATGTCAAGAACTGTAAAAGGTCTGAAATTTTACTCTGGTTGCAACCTAAAATTTAACCTGACATAGTTTCACACATGCTGGTAGGGGAGATGAGACTCCTGGACCACAGACAGATGGCCTTTGTACTTGCAGCAATAGCCGTTGCCAGGGTATTAGGATTTGTGCTGGTCACCTAAACCCCAATTGCTACAGGGCAGTGAAGAGAAGGCCAGGTGATTGGGCCTCTCTGCACATACTTTGGGTTCTGTTACAGGACAGGAACCCCCAGCACAGGAAAAAAAAAAAAATCTATAATTGGCAGTAAGCATGTTTGACCTTCACCCAGAGTGAGACACTATTTTTATTAAACTGGATAGTATATAACCCTGCCCTCTGCTCCTAAAGGAGGTACTATCCCTATCTTCTAAGACCTCTTTCTATACACAGGCTATCCGTGATGAGCACAAACACGAGAATTGTCTCCTATCTTATACCTAGACTTTCC
>RJWK010003507.1:47449-63878 GCA_004363435.1 Platanista minor
TGCGGTACGCGGGCCTCCCACTGCTGTGGCCTCTCCCGCTGCGGAGCACAGGCTCCAGAGGCGCAGGCTCAGCGGCCATGGCCCACGGGCCCAGCCGCTCCGCGGCATGTGGGATCTTCCCGGACCGGGGCACGAACCCGCGTCCCCTGCATCGGCAGGCGGACTCTCAACCGCTGCGCCACTAGGGAAGCCCCAGTATTTTTTTAATTAGCCTTACTCTTCTCTCAAGCTTATAATTCCTATCTTTGCTTTTCTCTCTTTGTCCCTTTACTATTTCTAATTCATATATGGTTTTCTATTTTCTGAATGTTTCAAAAATTAGAAGAATGTTTAAATTAGAAGAATGTGTTTAAGTGAAGTCAACGAAAACAGAAAAATGTGATAAGAAATAGACAAACAGAAAAGATATTTTTGTAGCTTTCCCATCACTGTATATATTGCAAGGCCTGTGACTGACTATGGGATTGGGCTCATTAGACTGGATTAAATGATTTTCCTAATAACTTTAGGGGTTTCATTGCAGGGTATAGAGTACTATAAAGGGAAATTATTTAGAGAATATTAGATATTTTTAGTATTGCTATGGTTAATTTCAAATCTCTGAATAACCTTGTGATCTGACCAAGTTTCATACCCACACAACATACAACCTGAAGAAAAGAGATGCTTTTTCTGTGCTGATTGGACAAATTGTATTTCCATGCCTATCTCTAGAAAAATTGCTGGGGGAAGAGTCAGGCCTATTCACACAGTCCTAAATTACTATATCCAGAGACAGTGTTGTTGGCAAATTGGATGAAATTAACTGATAATCTTAGACCAAGCAGGAGCCAACTCTGGATGTGGGGAGGGGTCAATCCCACTCACAGCTCACTGGATGACAAGTAGGGAGAGGGCGCAAAGTGGCAAGGATGCTGGGACACAGTCTACATGACAGCCACTAGAATCAAGACAGAGGTTATTAGCTCTGTATTACCAAATAAGAAACTAAGGACAAAAATGCAATTAAATTGGCCTCATTCTCATAATAAGTGGCAACATCAGATTCTTAGACCAGGTTTTCTGACCTCAGGTCCATTGCTCTTGACCCTATTTTCTACTCTCTTGTGACACATTGAGTGAATTAATTTGACCTATTTACAAAAACAGGGTTTGAAACATGAAAAAAGCAGTAACATAAAGATGAATAGACTCTCTGCAGGAAAAAAAAAAAAAAAAACTTCCAAAGAGGAAAACACCTAGAAAGAGGTACACTGGGTTGGATTTTGTAAGACAATGTTTACCTTCTACACAAATTTGCCTAGGTCAGGACCTTCAAGTACCCGAGAGCCAGCAACTCAGTGGTAGATTGCAAAATCTGTGCCATGAGAGCACTTTTGCGGATTCACTATCCCACTGTGACTCTTCCCAGAACAGCTCAGACTAAAACAAAGAAAACAAATTCCCATGAAAACCTAAGTAAAAGGTCACAGAAAGGAGAGGCAGAACTCATTAGTCTTTTTCAGGGCCTGAGGGTTCATTCTTCAGAATCTGTGCCCCATTGGCACATGCAGTTTGCATGATGATTTTCTTTTGTATCAAAGCACACCCACTGCAGGTTACAATACCTGATGCCTGGCTGCCCTTTGATTCCATGTCCTGGGCTTAGTTGAGGCTGCCTTGTAATTCAGGAGCACATTTCTTTGTGAATCATCCAAGATGGACTGGCCTCAAGACATATATATTTTTTTAATTTTATTTATTTTTGGCTGCATTGGGTCTTCGTTGCTGCGCACGGACTTTCTCTAGTTGTGGTGAGCAGGGGCTACTCTTCGTTGCAGTGTGCGGGCTTCTCATTGCGGTGGCTTCTCTTGTTGCGGAGCACAGGCTCTAGGTACATGGGTTTCAGTAGTTATAGCATGTAGGCTCAGTAGTTGTGGCGCATGGGTTTTGTTGCTCCGCGGCATGTGGGATCTTCCCAGACCAGGGCTCGAACCCGTGTACCCTGCAATGGCAGGCAGATTCTTAACACTGCGCCATGAGGGACACCCTCTCAAGACAGATTTTACTTTTTAAATAACCTTACTTATTTTTGATCTGAACTGTGTACAAATGAGCTGAAATGATGCCATTTACATTCATGGTTAAATTCCATTATTTCCAATGACCACTCCATTTAAAATGGAGCTGCTATTTTTCCCAGAAAAAAGGCATAAAGACAGTGTATAATAATCTGTAAGTTTTACCTTTAAGTTGATGTAAGACAGAAAAGTTTGAAAGTATATATAACCTGGCAAAAATCAGTCTTCTTTCCCCATTCTTTTTTTTTTTTTTTTTTTCTGTACACTGGCCTCTCACTGTTGTGGCCTCTCCCGTTGAGGAGCACAGGCTCCGGATGCGTAGGCTCAGCGGCCATGGCTCATGGGCCCAGCCGCTCCGTGGCATGTGGAATCTCCCAGACCGGGGCACGAACCCGTGTCCCCTGCATCGGCAGGCGGACTCTCAACCACTGCGTCACCAGGGAAGCCCTCTTTCCCCATTCTTTACCAAGAAATGAGATGAAGGGTTGGAGAGAAAGAGAAGAGTTAGAATCCTGCTAAGGAATGTTAATCACTGCCCATGTTCCACTTCATACTAAAAATCTTCTAAGTTTAGGAAGCAGAGTAGAGAGATCTAGATCATAGCCCAGAGTCGAGAACAAGGACTTATGAAAGGTAGTTGTTACCAAATGTTTTTTTGAGAAATAATCTTTTTCAATAAATACATATGGTACTAACAGTCCATACAGTTGGTTAAATCTGAGGATTAGAAAGTGAGGATATGGAGGACCAATTATGGGACTTGAGCCTCCACAGATTTTGGTATCCATGGTGGGTCCTGGAATCAATCCCCCTCAGAGAACAAGGAACACATGTATTAATATAGTAACATATTGGTGTTATATAATAAACATAAAAACATTAAATTAAAATGGATGAGATAAAAGATCAGATAAAAATATGTTCTATTTATTAGTGTTACTAACATTTTTTAAGATATTAAAATTATTTGGTGTTTTCAATGTGATTATGCATTATCATCATTAATATCTTGATTTAAAACTTTATGCTAGAAAATGATTTCCAGGTCTGGTTCTAAGTTATCTTTATTGAGACACTGTTTACTGGTTTAATGACTGTCTTTAATGGAAAAGTCAAGTGGTAAAAATTCATAGATCTAGCAACCCCATTCCTGGGCATATAACCGGAGCAAACCATAATTCAAAAAGATACATGCACCCCAATGTTTGTTGCAGCACTATTTGCAATAGCCAGGACATGGAAGCTACCTAAATGTCCATCAACAGAGGAATGGATAAAGAAGATGTGGTACATACATACAATGGAATATTACTCAGCCATAGAAAAGAACAAAATAATACCATTTGCAGCAACATGGATGGACCTAGAGACTGTCATACTGAAATAAGTCAAACACAAAAAGACAAATATCATATGATATCACTTATACGTGGACTCTAAAACAAAGGGTACAAATGAACTTATTCACAAAACAGAAGTTAGATGTAGAGTTACAGATGTTGAAAACAAACTTATGGTTACCAAGGGATAAGGGGGAGGAAGAATAAATTGGGAGATTGGGATTGACATATACACACTATTATGTATAAAATAGGTAACTAATAAGAACCTGCTGTATAGCACAGGGAACTCTACTCAATACTCTGTAATGGCTTATATGGGAAAAGAATCTTAAAAAAAAGAAAAGAGTGGATATATGTGTATGTATGACTGATTCACTTTACTGTACACCTGAAACTAACAGCACATTGTAAATCAATTATACTCCAATAAAAATTTTAAAATAAAAATTAATTAATTAATTAAATTAATTTAATTTAATTAAATGTTTCAATCCTGTCCACTAATAATGTTAGTATTTTGTTGAAATCAGCTAGTAGGTTTTGAGCTTCCATGATGTTTATCAGTTGTTCTTTTGAGTTAAAAAGTACTATATTTTCATATTTTTATAAAATATACTCAAAGCTAGTCACAGGAGCACTATCACAGAAGCACTGTTAGGCCAGCCTGACACTAGGCACCAGCCCAGTGCCAGTAGAAGAGGCATCTCATCACCTGCACCCCCTTAGGCCTTGCTGGCACCCTCCAGCTGCTATCAATGCTCTCCCCAGCAGCTGTGAGCCCTACTGGATCAGGATGAGGGAAGGATGGTTAATCAGTAAGAAACTGGCTTCCATGAAATCAGCTAAAATGGCTGACTAAAAGCACCTAAGCTCACTTCCTTTTATGGGCACACCAAAACCACAATTATAAGAACAGCCATCAATGAAAAAGACCACAACCTACCAAAAAAAGATCTACAACCAAAGACATGAAGAAGGAACCACACTAGACAGGTAGAAGGTGTGATATAATCAAGTCCCATACTCCCAGGTGGGCGACCCCAAAAATAATTACATTGCAGAAGTTCTTCCAAAGGAATGAGAGGTCTGAGCCTGACCTCAGTCTCCCCAGTCTGGGAATCCTGCACTGGGAAGATGGGCCCCCAGAGCATTTGGCTTTGAAGGCCAGTGGGTCTTACTTTCTGGAGACCCAGAGGGCTGAGGGAAATAGAGATTTCACTCTTAGAGGGCACACAGAAAATCTCACACACTCTGGGACCCGGGACAAAAGCAGTAATATGAGAGGAACCTGGATCAGGCCTACCTGCTGATCTTGGAGAATCTCCCAGAGAGACAGGAAGGGACTGGAGCTCACCCTGGGGACACAGACACTGGCAGCAGCTATGCTGCTGGCCGGCGCCATTGTGTTATCTTCCCTCTAGCTCATTAATACCAAGACACGGCTCACCCAACAGCCTGTAAGCACGAGTTCTGTGAGGTCTCAGGCCAAGCAACTAACTGGGAGGGGACACAGCCCCATCCATCAGCAGACAGACTGCTTAAGCCCAGACATCCTGAGTCCACAGTCATCTCTGGACATGCACCTGCCCACCAGAGGACCAGGACTATGCTCCACCCACCAGTGGGCAGGCACACACCCCAGAATACCCTGCACCTCACGCTGCCCTCAGGGAGCCTGCTTTAGCCTCTGGGCCAGCCTCACCCACCAGGAGGCAGACACCAGACTCAAGAAAAACACAATTCTGTAACCTGCCCATCAGTAAGCCAGACCCTGCCCTGGGACCAGCTGTCCTGCCCACTATCAGACTAACATAAGCTTCAGAACAACTCAGACCCCATATCCAACTGTGTCAGGAACTGTCCCCCATTTTCCCAACCCCCAGCCATCTGATAGTAGCTCTAGGATGCCCTGGGTCCTGCAACCAGACTCCAGGACCCAGCTCTGCCTGCCAGTAGGCACTAGCTCCAGGACCTGGCTTCACCCACCACTGAGCCTGCATAATCCCTGAAATCCCTGGGGTTCTGCAGTTGGTCAGTGGGTGACTCAGTCCTGCCAATGAGTGGCCAGAAGTCTCCATGCAAGGCAGGGCCTGGCAAGCAACTGGACCAGGGGCCAAGCAAGCTTACAGACTGCCCACATAATCAGCCTGCCACAACAGAAGGACCCACACAGACCTCATAGGAGGAACCCCTTGAGTATATAGCTTGCTCGGGTGACAAGGAGGGACTGTGCTACTGGGATGCATAGGACATCTTCTACAAGAGGCCACCTGTCCAAGGTCGGGAATGTAACCAACCTACCAGATACATAAAAATAAAAACAGCGACTTAGGCAAAATGACGTAACAGAGGAACATGTTCCAAACAGAAGAATAAGATAAAACCCCAGAAGAAGAACTAAGTGAAAATAGGCAATCTATCCAAGAAGGAATTCAGGATAATGATCATAAAGATGATCAAAGAACTCAGGAGAAGAATGGATTCACAGAGTGAGGAATTAGAAGTTTATAACAAAGCTAATCACAGAAATTCATTCAGAAGATTTGTAATTGGGGTAGACAATTAGAATTCTAAGTTTTTTTAAGGCATGCTGATATGAAAATTTTTATAGGTGACACTCTGTTTTTAGCAATAAATTATCTAATTATGGACATACTTACAAATGTCACTTTTAAAATAGGTAACTAATAAGAACCTGCTGTATAGGTTCTTCTCCATAAAAGAAGATTCTTTGAAAAGCAACTAATTTCTTACTGTTAAAATGTGGCTATATCGGAATACATATTTTTGTAAAGGAAAGATATGTAACTCATCTTTAACTTTGACAACTCATAAGATATGTGAAGTATTTCTGTGTGCCATGCAAGGTTTTCCTTCAAAATATCTGCTTTTTCAAAATACTTAGAGATTCTTCAATTTAAGTAATATAAATATGTTCACATTCAAAAACTGCAAAAACTCATAATAAATATACTGATACATAACAAAAGAGTGAGGATGGGGCTTCCCTGGTGGCGCAGTGGTTGAGAGTCCACCTGCCGATGCAGGGGACACGGGTTCGTGCCCTGGTCCAGGAAGATCCCACATGTCGCGGAGCGGCTGGCCCGTGAGCCGTGGCCACTGAGCCTGAGCGTCCGGAGCCTGTGCTCCGCAACGGGAGAGGCCACAACGGTGAGAGGCCCGCGTACCACAAAAAAAAAAAAAAAAAAGATTTACAATAATTTTTGATTTATAGAAAAGTTGCTGACACAATATAGAGAATTTCCATATATCCTTCACCCAATTTCTCCTAATGTTAGCAACTCACAGAACCATAGTACATTTGCCAAAACTAAGAAGGTAACATAGGCACAATACTATTGATGACACTACATATTTTACACATTTGTTCACTAAAGAATGTCCTTTTCCTGTCCCAGGATCTGGTCAATGATCCCACATTGCTCTTAGTTGTTGTGTTGCATTAGTCTCCTCTGATCAATGACAGTTTTTCAACTTTTAAGTGACCTTGACAACTTTGAGGAATAATGACCAGGTATTTTGTAGAATGTTTCTTGATTTGGACTTGTCTGATGGCCTCTCATGGGTTTTGAGAAGAATACCACGGAGATGAGTTGCCCTTCTCAGCACATCATGATCCACAACATCAACATGACTTATCCTTGTTGTCAGCCTCCATCAATCACTTGGTTAAGGGGTTCCTGAGATGTTTCTTCATTATAAAGTTACTTTTTCCCTTTCTTTATTTTTGGAAGACAGAAAGTCCCATTCACACTCAAGGAGAAGAGCATACTCCACTTTGAAAACAAGAAGGTCCAAGTTGGTATTTTGAGGTTTTTGTGAGAGCTTCCCAAAGTTTCCTTTGGTTTTCAAGTAAGATACCATTGACACGTGATAGAGAAACATGTCAGCATGAAAGTTAGGATGGAACGTATCCTAGATATTCCTTATACATTCCCTCTGAAGATGGAGTAAGGACATGGCAGAAATATCAGTAAATTAACTGTGACAGAGTTTGTCAAGTGAAAGCCAAAATTAGGCCCACAGACATTTTGGATACCACTTCATTATTCGACAGATGGCCTGATAAGATAATGTTAATATGGAAGAAAAGATAAAAAGAGAAATGCGACAGAGGAAGACAAACAGGATACTGCTACATTCAATTCAAGTTCTGAAATGGCATCATCTCTGAATGTCTTTAGAGAGAAAGAAACACATTGAAGATTGAATTGTAACCCTAAATGGGACTACATTTTAAGCCTATAATGACTGAGAAATCACTAGGCTGGGCCATGAGAAACCAGAATTAAGTAGATCAAATTGTTTGCTATTATGTGGTATAGGAGCTCATGCTAGAAATTCAGCTGAATTACAAAAAGATAAAGAAAACAAGATTTTTTAATATCTGGGCTTTGTGGACTGTTGTTTCCATCAGGTATGTGCCTTTCACAGAAATTGGCAGCAGCATCTCAGGATACGAGCATGAAGTCTGTCTGTTCTGAGCTGGCTGGATGATAAAAACAGTACAAGATAGTAGGACTGTGCTTGATGGTTGGGCTAAACAAGATATATTTTCAAGTTGTTTATGATGTGGGCAGACATTTCATAGTAACGTTTCATAAGACTGGGGATGAAAATACATGAATAAGGGAAAGACTATAACTTAGTGTTGATGAGTGTCAGAGTCAAAGAGACCAAAAGTTCATTTCCAGTTTCATTATTCACTAGCCCTGTGATGTTGCTGAATTTACTTAAGTTTTTTAAGCCTCAATTTACTCATTTCTTAAATGGAGATAACAATGACTGCTTTATGGGATTATTATGAGACTTAAATGAGATCACATATGTGGTACATCAAGTAAAAAGTGCCACACATAATAAGTAATCAATATGTCATAATTTGCTATTCTTCTTATTATTATTATCCTAAATATCTCTTTTGAATCCTGAAATTATAAGAAATTAAAACCAGATTAGTAAAATCTAACCAAGAGCTGAGGTAGCTAAGGAGAAATGTAAGAGAGTACAAATGAGAAGAAAAATAGTTCATAAGGTATAGAGAAAGAAGTCAATTACGGCATAGAATTTCCACCAGGAAAATCATTTCAAGAAAGAAGTAGGTTGTGAGAAGAGAACTGAATGCAAGCTGACTGAGTTGATAGTTTGTACAGATACCCAGGGCTGCTTTCTTGAGGATTTATCAACTCTCAAATGAAGGACCGTCCTTTATTTTATGACTAAGGCAATTAGAATTTATTTTAACTTTAACATATTTTAAATTATAAGTCCTAATTAACATTTTTTACAAGTATAATGGGGTCGTGCATGCCTAACACAAATTCATAGAAGTGCTTGTGAGATTTTTAACATTTTATTTCCTATGGCTCACCAAACATGAAGAACTAGGAGAGTAATTTTTTTAAAAAAACACTTAGCTATTAAATTAAAGCATAAACTTTCCCAATCTTTATTATTATTGCTAGAGAAAGAGTTGTCATTTCTAAAGGAATGCTGGAAGGTAGTTAATTTCTCTTTATGCTTAGGGTTACAGACTTTTAAATTTGTCTGTCTATTTCTGGCCTCATTTAGCTATTAAGAAATGTATGCTATTTCCTTCAGTTTTCTAATAGCCAGAGATGCTGCCACATAAATTGAAAAGGGAGAAAAAAAACAAAAACAAAAACTTAAATTTTCATTACAGTTATACTTTCCTCTCATCAGAGGACCTCAGAAATTCCCCTGCTGTATCAGTAATGCCAGATAGTTAGTTTCTCTGCCCAAAAAAGGATACACAGATGTGCTAACATAACAATACACAATGTTTCAAGATCCTCAAGGATATTAATAAAAAGTTATTTCTTATAGGAACTTTGGATTTTTTTCCCCCAGAAAAGATTACAGATCAGTATATATAATCTCAAAATATTAAGGTAATTAGTGCTGGGTGAATTAAAAAAAGAAAAAAATGCAACATTCACACTCGTTCAGATAAATACCAAAGTTTAGAGGATGCTTACTTGAACTTTATCAAAACTATGGAAATTCTGGTGTTTGCAAAATTGAACTGCAAGTCTGGGGGGAAAGGGCTATCTTGCAAGATTTCAAGAACATCATGTTGTTGGCTGAACTGAAAATACTACATACATGGCCGTTCCCTGTTTTTTCAGCATTCTCTGGGTCAGTTTAAAAGAGAGAAACAAAACAAAACAAAACACACAAAAAAAACCCCAGAAGTTTAGAGACATTAAAAAGGCAAAAGTGAGCTTTCAAAAGCTTTATAAATGAGGTGTTTTGTTTTGGTTCTTTTTGGAGTTTTACCTAACATTTCATTGATCTTTATTTTAAGGGAATGATAGTGAGCCAAGTAACTTGTAGTGTCTCACATGCTCTGCCCCTCTGCACTCTTCTGCCTTCCATTCTTTCACCTACAAGAATCATGGAGCCCCTTGGAAGTCCACGGGAACTCCGTGCTTGCATCAGCTCAAGGGGGATCCAGAGCAAGATGAGAAACAGGCCTGGAGACTGCAATGGAAGCTTGAGCAGATTGTGCAGTATCATTTCACACACTATTGTATCCCCTTATGTCACATTTTTTCTGTTGCTGACAGAAATCAGCTAAGGGCAGAGCGCAAGAAAGCTGGTGTAGCAAATGGTCTTCTTGCTGGTTTCAACAAAGCAGCCACACCAGTGGAGAGACGCTTCCTCTTGCATTCTGCTCCACTGTCTTGAGTCCATTTCTGAACCCCAGCCAACTCCCAGCTGGTAGTATACTACGATGCTGTCATGTCATCAACCCAGTCAAGATGTTCCAGCGTTTTGTGTGTGTGTTTTTAAACTTGCCAACTTGGCTGTTTTCCCATAAATTGCATGGAATAATAATTTTTTTGAAAAAGCTTAGCTTCTATTTACCCATGGGTGAGCAGGTTTTTAGAGATTGCTCAGTAAACAGAATTCAGGTCAAAATTAGCGACAGTGAACAGGCAATCATATTTAGCTATTCAATGACTCATATTTGGATATCAAGAGTCCAAACTAAGGTAAACTACTCAGAAGTTTTTACTAGAAGCATCATCTGATAACACAAGTAAGCTTTAATATTTCCCAAATAAGTTATATTTCTTCACTCTACAATAGTACCTTGCTTTTTGACAGTAGTTTACCTTTTGTGTATATATGTGTGTGTACTTATGTGTTTCTTTTATAAAAGCTCTCCTGGCAAAAAATCAGAACATTATCTGTAAAATAACTGATAATAAAGTACCCAAGAGAAGAAAATAGTTTTCTGCCTAAACAATACATAAGTCAAGTTGGTTAATTGGAGAGAAGCTTGGGTTTGTTATTTTTGATTGTTTTTTTTTTTTACAAAGAATTTGTGGGTATTTTTAATAATTTGAACATATGGTCTGAGCAGAAGCAGAAAAGGCACTTTTTTAACTTGATGTCAGATCATATCACATTATGTTGATTTATACTGCATAATGTGATACGCTGCAGATTTTTAATAAATGGACTTACTTTATCATCTCAACTAGGAAAGATTTTAGGGGTGCAAATCTGGTGATGGCCTTTTTGATCCTTTAACTGCTCTTGACTAATACCATTTTCAAGTTTCTGACAGAGATTTTTCGTGTTTCACTTACTTCTTCCATTAGGTGAGGCAGCAAACAGATATAACAAAAATGAAGTTCTAGCAGAAACAATGTTTCTTTTTCAATTGTTTTTAATCAGCTGGGAGGAATTAAAGTTTGTTTATTTAGGTCAGGAGCAATAATTTGACAATAAGAAATGAGCAATGTTTTGACGGGGCTGGGCTTGTAAATGAAAGGTGTGAGAAGCTGTGTAAGGACGGGGCAGGGAAAAACAGAAGCACTGCCATGTCAGAAAGGCCTGATCTGAATGCTCTATGTACTGAGTGTGTCCTGAGCCTTTTTCCCGATGGTCCATGTTCCCTTCTTATGCTGAATCACAGACAGAAACTGCTAAGATTTCTGAATACCTGTCATCTGTAATACCCAAACTGTGTTTCTAAGAAAAAAATAAACTTTCACAGTTAATTTTTTTTTTTTTCGATGAGAAACAGAAACCTAAATAGATTAAGTAGTCAATCTAAGATTTCAGCAGAATCTGACTTTTTGGAAAAAGAATATAAAAACTACTATTTTCAGACTATTATTCCAACTTTCTCTTCCTCTATTTTATTTATGGGTTATCACCCAAATTATCAGTTAAATTTAATTAGATGATTATCTTTGAAGCACTATGTAGTCAAATACACATACTTAGAAAAATAAATTAAAACAAAATTCAACAGCAATGCATCGTTTACCCAGCCAATTGCCAAGAGACAGTATACAAATATTAAAAGACAGGTAAGAAAAGCACAACACTCCAGAAGGAATGTCAAGCCAGTAAGATACATCAATAATTTGGCTAGTGAATTTCAAATGTAAAGAAGCAAATGAGGGTTCGTGCCCCGGTCCGGGAAGATCCCACATGCTGCGGAGCGGCTGGGCCCGTGAGCCATGCCGCTGAGCCTGCGTGTCCGGAGCCTGTGCTCCACAACGGGAGAGGCCACAGCAGTGAGAGGTCCACGTACCGCAAAAAAAAAAAAAAAAAAAAAGAAGCAAATGAGAAGACAGGTGGTGGTGAGGGCTAGGTTTGTCCATTAAACAGTAACATAAAAAAAAAGGTCAAAAACATAAATTGGAAATATTTGACAAATAAATTAATATATGCATTTTATCTTAAAAAAGGAAAATAAAATATTTTAATTTTTTTAAGAATGCAAAGTGGAAATAAAATCCACTATTTTCAGTTAGTACATATAGTGCACTTATTCTAGCAGGGCCTTGGCTAGTGGCTGTACATGGATTATTTAATTTAATTTTTATTAATATTCTATTTTAGATTTACAGAAAAAAAAGGAGTTCAGTTATTAAATTATTTATTTAGAGTTTATAAATAATTTGCCAAAGGTCAATAGCTAGTAAAAAGTGAAACTAAGGCAGTAAGACTTCAGAACCCACCACACTGTACTGCCCAAAATCTTTCAAGGAGACAACTAAACTTCGACAGCAGTAAATTAATAATTGTTTCAGATTATTTGGATATATGAAAAATGGAAATCCTTGATAGCACAAATTTTAGGAGTTGATAGAAATGTTAAAGATCAGCCAGTGAAACAGCTAAATATATTAAAGATGATTTGAGATGATGTGAGCAAAGGCATTAAAGTATAGGAGGGTCTGAAGATCCAAGTTCCTATCTATTTATATCAGCAACAAAGAGAAAGGTATCATGATATGGAGATATTATGTTAAGGAAATCAACAAAAGATGAATAAAATAATTTGCCAAATAAATTGACTTCATACCAAAACTAAGAATCTGTCTGTAGAGAGAAATGGAGCTCCAGTAGTCAGATCTTTTATGACGCTTAACACATTTATACCTTCTTTTCAGGTTAGCTTTTCAACCAGAAATTCAGCTTATCCTGAGGAAAGAAATACTTAATTAATATATCACTTAGGATTAGTTTTGGCTCTGAGAAACAGAGATCCAAAAAGTAGTAGCTTAATCAAGAAGGAATGTTAATTCTCTCTCACATGAACGTCCAGAGTAAACTGGCTAAAGCAGAGAGAGCAACTTTGTTCTTCATCATCCTCAGAATACCAGGGTACCTCTACCTTATTTTATCATGCTCATCCTTCATTCCCAAGGTCAGTTTTAGTTCCAAATGACTGTCCTTTTTACCTATCATACTCACATTCCAACCAATAGGAAGGAGGAAGGAATGATGAAGAGGGATGCTGTGCATATTTCAGCTCTATTTTAAGGAAGGTAAGCAGGGGGCACACAAAACATCTTCCCTTACATCTCCTTGGATAGAACTCAGTCACATGGTCTGTCATGTTGGGCAGTTAGAAATTGTATTTATTTTTCAGGGCAGTTAGCTAAAATATAGGAAATTTTATAAATATTACTATGAAAGAAGGGAAGAGTAGATGTTGAAAGATTACTAGTAGTCTCTGCCACAGTATTTATTTAGAAAGTGAAAACATTTCTTTCTCACTCTTGTTTTTTCAGAATTGACTTTAAGCTCACCTCTTCCAGAGATGCCTTCCATGCATGGCATCTAAGGAACTTGTTACTGTTTCAGGTAGTTGCTAAGATTCTTGGGGATTCTTTGCCCAGATGGTCATATTTTGCCTCAGAAGTACCAAAAAACCATACCACAGGTAACATTTATCATTACACCCATAAAGCCATATGAATTGACAAATATTTTTTCTCATACATGCCCTCTGTACTGTTTGTTTGTGGGTTCAATAATGTATTAAAGGACAACAATCTCAAACCCAGACTGAGTTATTATTCTTAACACTTGCACTTTGAAACCTGGCCTAGCTCATCATCTTTCCCCAAACCTACTTTCACTCCTACTGTCCATTTTGATGAATGGTACCACCCAGCTACCCGGGATCATGCTTTATTTCTTATTCTTTCACTCAGCACAGCCAAATACTGTTGACCAGGCTTATTCTTCACTGGAATCTATACATCTCAGACTGATATACCAAATAATTTCTACTGATCCTTAACCTCGGTTCTGCTTGATCTTGATAAGAACCCTCTTTTTCTGTTAGGAAGCTAAGAAATTCTATTTTTATTACCCTTATGGTAGGGATATTATTGATACTATAAAAGTTTCAGGAAAATAAGTAGTCAATGTTTACCTTTAAGGTTCCAAACACAGTTAGCAGTGGTAATCCAGAAAAGACTCTGTCTCTGAATGTAAAACACCTGTTCTCTGGAGTAACAAGTGCCTAGCAGTTCCTGGCCTAAATGATAGGTGCAGGAGGATAATGATTATTTACAAACTCTAAAGGTTATTCAATCTAGAGAAGAGAGGGAGAAGTTGAAAGAGAAGAGCAATGATGTTAACCACTGTCATATCTCTGAAAGCACACTCAGTACTCCTCTGGGAGTCCACACCCAGGGCACTATAATCCCTGAAGAGATTTAGGGATCTAAGAGCACAGGGACCTTTTGCATCATTACCTTGTTGTATTTTAAGGTATAACCGACCTTTTAATTTTCCCTCACACTATGTTTGTGGTCAAGGAGTAAAACAGAAGGGACAGTATTGGCAAGTCTATACAGACAAGCCTTGAGAAAGGGCCTGAGTGAACATACAAAATTTCCTCTACTTTTCTGAGAACATTATAGGTGAAGGAGAGAACAGCCTAAGAGACCTTTCAGTTGCACAAGAGCTACCCTGCTGCATTCTGATTGGACTGTGCTGTGACAGAACACAAGGAAATAGAAAGACAAATTCCAGTGGAGATACATGAAGGAACACTAGAGACCATTACTCCCCACCTCCAGCCCCACCCGATTCCATCATCTAGTAGCTTTGAAAGCTCAAAGAAGGCAAAGAGGGGAATGTCCACAGCTGAACCTGGAAGGAAATAAAGGCATAGAACAAGAAGGTGCTTCTTGCCAATGAGGCCCTTATACCCTTTTTCCTTTTTCTATTTTTTTAAAATTTTATTATTATTGTTTTTTTTTTAATTTTTATTGGAGTCTAGTTGATTTACAATGTTGTGTTAGTTTCAGGTGTATAGCAAAGTGAATCAGTTATACATATGCATATACTCACTTTTTTTTAGATTCTTTTCCCATATAGGCCATTACAGAGTATTGAATAGAGTTCCCTGTGTGATATAGAAAGTCCTTATTAGTTATCTATTTTATATATAGTAGTATGCATATGTCAATCCCAATCCTCCAATTTATCCCTCTGCCCCTTATCCACTGGTAACCATAAGTTTGTTTTCTACATCTGTAACTCTATTTCTGTTTCATAAATAAGTTCATTTGTACCCTTTTTTTTTAGAGTGCACATATAAGTGATATCATATGATATTTATCTTTCTGTGTCTGACTTATTTCATTCAGGATGGCAATCTCTAGGTCCATCCATGTTGCTACAAATGGTATTATTTTGTTCTTTTTTATGGTTGAGCAATATTCAATTGTATATATGTACCACATCATCTTTATCCATTCCTCTGTTGATGGACATTTAGAGAGCTTCCATGTCCTGGCTATTGTAAACAGTGCTGCAACGAACATTGGGGTGTATGTATCTTTTTGAATTATGGTTTTCTCTGGGTATATGCCCAGGAGTGGGATTGCTGGATCAAATGGTGGCTCTACTTTTAGTTTTTTAAGGAACCTCCATACTGTTCTCCATAGTGGCTGTACCAATCTATATTTCTACCAACAGTGTAGGAGAGTTCCCTTTCCTCCACACCCTCTCCAGCATTTATTGTTTGTAGATTTTTTGATGATACTATAAAACTCTTAGAGGAAAACATAGGCTAAACACTCTTTGACGCAAATCGCAGCAAGATCTTTTTCAAGCCACCTCCTACAGTAATGAAAATGAAAACAAAAAAAAGCAAATGGTACATAATTAACATAAAAGACTTTCACAGCAAAGGAAACCATAAACCAAATGAAAAGACAACCCTCAGAATGGGAGAAAGTATTTGCAAATGAAGCAACCAACAAGGGATTAATCTCCAAAATATACAAACAGCTCATGCAGCCCAATATCAAAAAAACAAACAACCCAATCAAAAAATAGGCAGAAGATCTAACTAGAAATTTCTCCAAAGAAGACATACAGATGGCTAAAAACCACATGAAAAGACGCTCAACATCACTAATTATTAGAGAAATGCAAATCAAAACTACAATGAGGTATCACCTCACACCAGTCAGAATAGCCATAATAAAAAAACACTTTTTTGGGCTTCCCTGGTGGCGCAGTGGTTGGGAGTCCGCCTGCCGATGCAGGGGACGCTGGTTCGTGCCCCGGTCCTGGAAGATCCCACATGCCGTGGAGCGACTGGGCCCGTGAGCCATGGCCTCTGAGCCTGCGCGTCCAGAGCCTGTGCTCTGCAATGGGAAAGGCCACAACAGTGAGAGGCCCATGGACCGCAAAAAAAAAAAA